>WEIU01006337.1:2353-13220 GCA_013389925.1 Aegithalos caudatus | reverse complement strand
TTTTGTAGCCCTCTTCACCTTTTCTCGCACCTACTATGGTGACAGGCAAGAATTCACATAGTGGATTTTCAGATTGCCTTCAAATTATTTCAGATGTTGACCAATATTCATCCACATGAAAGATTCTGTTCAGTTTTCCTTCAATTAAAAACACACAGTGTTCTACTCTGCTAGTTCCCAGGTTCCAGCTACTTTCTTTCCTGCCTTAACACAGGCAACACCTCTGGCTAATTAAGGAAATAGATGTCCATATTAAACATTTGGGACAAATATTATGATCCTCTGAGAGTCATAAAGGAGGTTGATTGTAAGGCTGAACATTCTGTTTCAAGTAAGAACATGTATTTATTTTTCTTCTGCTTCACAAACTCCATCTTAATTATACTTGGGCATGAACACAGCACCAGCCGAAGGTGGAGTTCCTGACCTTATTTGAACTTTTTAGTAGGCAATATTCTCCAAGAAAAAATTTTTAAAAAGCCCATAAGGGCTTAATTTTCACTAGAATCAGACTAGAGGGAGAGAAAACAACAGAATAAGCAATTTTGCTGTCTGACAAAACAGACTTGTACCTTTAGAATAAAAATAAGCTGACTACTGTGCAGACAGTTCAGACATGCCAGTTTGGTCAGCGTGATGCACCCTGCACCACTCAGAAGAACAGCAGGGGACTCATGAATTTTCACTGCCTTCCCAAAGTGCCCATCTCAGCTGAACTATTAAATCTATTTTAACCATAATCTCACCATTAACTATCCACCCACACACCACCTTCTACAGGTTCTCATGTGAGATGCAAATGGATGAAATGTAACATTGCATTTTGAAAGAACAGCTGCTCTTGTCAGTTTTCATTTCCAACAAAGGGTATTTCTTAGTGTTTCTAAACCTGTGGTAGCAGAAAATGTATATATGGCTTAGGAATAATAAGGCACTAAATATTCTATACATCTTTAAATTATATAGCAACATTTCTAACTTACATTTAGAGTACCATGTATCATTTAAACACTTGAAAAGTAGTAACCTCTATATACATGTCTGTATTTTGCATTCTTAAAGTATTGTTTAGGCATTTTGTATTTAAATGCTGATTTTATGGAGCATACCCCTCGAGCAGTTTCTCCCTGACCTCCTAGAATTAATAGATTACAGGGTCAGTGAGACCTTACAGAAGTTTTATTATGTTCTTGGAGAAACAAAATCAAATTTTGGCACAAATTTCAACTTCAGATCCATACATCTGACTGTCTGGAGGAGACAAGAACACTGGAAATGACACCTTCGCATATACAAATATACATTAAAGATGCTAAACAGCACATCCAAATCACAAACAGACATAATTTCTCCCTCCATCAAACTCACTAGTTGCTACTCCTCTGTCCCATTTTCTCTTTTTCCCCCTCCCTTTTTCCATTCTCCATTGCACTTTTCCTTCTCCAACTTTTATCCCCTTCTGACCCAGCTTTTGACCCTCCAGGCTTCCAAAGACACCACCTGCTGCTTTTTCTCTAACCAAAACTCATTTGATTTTTCTGTTGCCTCTGTTATCAGCAGAGGAAACACAGACTTCTGTCCTCCTTCCATCTGCACTCCTGTCCAGCTCCTTGGTGGCAACAGAGCATTGTCTTGTCTGCAGTGGGACCTGCAGGAGAACTAAGGCCAGTCACTCCCTGCCAGAAATAAAACACCTCAAAGCTTGTAGCTTCTAGGCAAAGCACACAGAATTTTTGGGCTTAGACACATTTGAGTAGATTCCACATAAGCCAAAAGGCTTTTATTCACAGAAGTCATTTCACTGTCAAGTTTGAAATTCTTATTTCAAATCCGTAGATGCTAAAATTGTGCTGCATAGAACAACAGGAAATAATCTAGTAAGAATAAAATATTTTTTTCATATAAAATATGAAATAATAAAGAATGTTTCAGATTTTTTTCCTGACTACTGCAAAATAATATATTTGCAACCTGGCCTTGCAAAGATGACCTGTGTAGGATTACATTTTTATGAAATAGTTTAACTTTAGGGCAGGTGTATGACATAAACCCCTAATGTTTAGCATTTGGCAAAATTACAAGAGAGGAAAACCTCAGAGTGCTTTAACAAGAAGTTAATGTTAATGGAGAACTGCAGAGTCCACCCTTCCAGTAACACAGGGGCAGCTTTTATTCCTTATAATCATTCTTAATTTACTTTAAAGGTTTGGTAAATAATTATGCAAGAATTTCTGTTGTCTTGGCTGCTGCTTATCAGTAAGTGTCAAAAGATTACACAGAGTTTCTATTTGTAACTGTGATTTCACCTGTCATAGTGAGAAGCTGCTACCATATAAGAGCCCCTGTTCTCATGAGCAGTATATAAAAAGTATCCTTAAACTAATTAAAACAGCTAATGAAGAAATTACTACAAAATTCTAATTTTATAATTAAATTTATATTTTTCTGAAGATGTTATTTGAAGAATAAGATGGAAGAAGTGTGCTGAATTAAGAAGTATTGGAAACAATAAAAATACAGCCCACCAGCAAAACATCATCTCTACTTGATTTTAATCTGATACATATATGATGTGAGCAATAACATTTTAAAACTGCTGATTTTTTAAGTAGCACATATGATATGTAAGACAATTAATTCACAAGTTATTTGCAGCTGTTATACAAGAAACCTCAAGATGTGATTAAAAAAAGGGAGAGAGAATTTCAAGCATGCAGTCCCTTCCCCTTACTCTCCTCCCAACACATCCTTGTGGAGAGAAATGAAGAGATGATGAACAAATAGCAAGAAAACAGAGTTGCAAAACAGAGAGTTGGGAAGTATAAAGGAACACAATATGAAACAGAAGATAGAAAAAGCAAAGAAACAACTAAACATTTAGCTACAACTAAAATTTATTAGGAGATAAATGAATTACTCTGAAAATGAGAATTAATATTACAAAATTTATAGGTTGGATGAAAGTGAAATGGCAAAGGGATGGAAAAGGAGGATGAAAGAAAATTCTCATTAGTACATACTCTGAAGGACTGTTGAGTGATGGGGAGACAGAGTGGACTAAAACAGATATTAAAGGCAAACACATAATTCCCCCCACACTGTTCGTTAATAATAAATGAAAATTGTATTTCAAAACACATATTGGCAATTACTTTGAAAATGTACACATAATATATCTTTGGAACATCTTTTTGTGTGCCTATAAATTTACTAGATGAATACTTGTATTGCAAGTACATGGTTTTAAGTTCGCTCTATAGATAATTAAGATAGTAACTGTCACTGCACATATCTGAAATCTCAAGCTACTCTTTGTCTTAGCATTGTCATTATGTGAACCTAAAATAGCCAGTAAGAGGTCAGGGAATTTCACAGAAATGACTTCTCCATACCCTATTTCATACTGTGTGTATAAGTAGTGGCCTGAATCCTGAGGTGTTAAAGGATTATCTTTATGAAGGCTAAATAGACTGGAATTTTCTTTCATCATCTGTCATAGGAGAAATACCTAGAATAAACCCAGGAGCAGAAAAAAGGAAAGGTTCTAAACATCAAAATGGGTCATTAACATATTCAGAGTCTCCTTTTCGTTACAAATATCTCAAATTGAAAATGGTATGTTGCATGTCACTGCACTCTTTGCAAAAGAATTTATTGAAACAAAGAGCTGTGGACCCAGAAAATCAAACCATACCAGCTTTGGTGAGACTTACCAAACTTGCAGCATAATAACAACTGCTTTAATCAAAGTAGTACAATGATTAACCAAAGACTGTTATTTAAATTTCCATGTTCAAGGGGAATTACATTTGTTTCTGGTTGAAAAACTTCATATTGTTTTAGCACTCTTGAAAGGACAGTTGAAAACTTTATCGCTTTTTTTTTTTCCATCAGTTAATTTCACACAGGATAATTAAATAAATAGAATACAATATGTTGACTTGCATGGATTAACAGTACTTCGAAAGGAAGTTATTTTGAATCATAATGGTTCACCAAGTAATTATCTTTTTTTTCCCTGCAATTACAGGTCTTTAGGTAATTGATTTTGTCTGTAAATATATATGCATCAGTCTTCTTTTCCATAATATCTGGCATACCTACACTATTTCTGTTTACTTTCAGGGCCTGAAGTTTACACTCTTGCCTCACAGGAGTACAGTGGCCTGCACTCAAGGACAGCTCTTTGATATGGCACTGATGAAAATTTACACTACTCTGAAGGAAGAGCTATTCAGGAAAGAACCTTAAGAGCCTTGTGGGGAGAGATTTGCCCCTGCTTCATTCAGGAGCTTCTTCAGGGCATCCCATTGATCCTTGCTTCTGTGCCTTGCCTTTTCTGGCCACATACCTTTCTGTTCCAGAGCTGGCGCTAGAGACATGATGAGAGATCTCTGGGCTGTGTCTGATTCGCTCCACCATCACTGGACCTGCAATGAAGAGAGGAACAAAAAACAATCATACGCAAGGCATGAACTTCATACAGGTAAAATAAACAGTTATCACACATTTCTGAATGTTATCTCTAGCACCACACTGTACACCTGAGCTATAAGACTCTCCACACCTTTAATCTGATGCCCTGTTCCTTGCACTTCTTTACCTGTTTCCTTCAAACAAAAACTGCTGCAAGAAATTGCCAATGGCCAATTCTCCCTTGTTTCCTTCCTTAAGCAGTGACCCTCTTCCATCACAATACCTCAGAACATCATCAGGACATCCTTTTAGGCCATTGGAAGGATTATACATGGTGAGGAGAGACTGAGAGACACCTGAGAGACTAAGTCTGAGCAAGAGAGAGGCAGAGAGTCTGTGCAGCTATCTCAGCAACTAATCAAAAACCAAATTAATCCACAAATGACTAAAAGGAAAAAGTGGAATGTTTTATGCAAATGGGATATTTACCATTGGGATAGCTAGAAATAATATATTACAAAAAGCTTAAGGGACATAGCTTACCATTCCTGTTTGTCCTGACACTAGATTCATAGGAACAAAACACAATGTATTAGTCTCACATTATGTGTGGGACCACACACACACAAAATAGATCTGAGATTTTAGTGGTGGTATTAAAAGTGGTTTTTGTAATTTCCTGTAGTAAAAATTGTGTCCTCTATTTCCTTTCCTTCTGTATCTCTGGTGGATTATCAGTGATATGAAAATCAGTGATTGTTCAGGCAACTGGAGGTTTGCTGCACTGAACTAGCAAAATACAACAGAAAAGGGTTGACAATAATCTAATGAATATACAAGATCAACTCCTCAATTTGTAACATGTTTTTGAAGTTAATTTCTTAGTGTTTCTCATATTTAGAAATTTTGAGCAAAATTAAATAAAATAACAAAAGGATAAACTAAGAATAGTAACACCATAAGATAAAATCAGAAGGGTGCGAACTCATTAAATCAAAATTTACAGGCATATGTTAACCTTAAGTTGATATCTGCTCCACAACATCTAATATTTTCCAAATGTTCCCAGTCAAAATTCCCCAGTTCCCTGTCCTGCTGTAAAAATAGTAATCTTAGTTGGCTAAGAAAAAAATAAAAAGCTACAACTAAAATTTAAAGACCTTAATTCAATACCAATTTAACCACAAATATTCATGCTTAGCCTAAAATTGCCATTATCTACCTATTTATTTAAAACCTAAATTTATGAACTGAAAACACTGAATGGCAATAAAAAGTCCATCTTTGATGGAATTAAGATTAAATTATTACCTCCTTCAAGCAGAGTATACAAGAGACATATTTTTACATTCTTTTTTTAGAAAAGGTGACCTGTTGAGTTTCATACAAGCAGATAAATGAAAGAACTTATACTTTCCCTTTAGGGAAAAGTAATCCTACTTCCTTTAGGATCACTCCATTTCTTTTGCCTTGCTATGAAAGTCAAACAGAGCTTCCCAGCCCTGTGACCATCCTGGAAACAACAGGGATGCTGGTTCCACTTTCCCTACAACAGGAAGGGTGTCCACCAGCTGAGGCTCCTGGCTCACAGGAATGCACCAAGGTTGCACCGAAGACCCCTCCAAGCCAGGGCAGTATTTTCAGCACTATCTGTAAGTCTACATGACAGAAGTAGAAAGAATAAGGATGTATATCTGCTAGCACTTTTTAATTACCTTCCAGGCTCCAACCAATACAAGGATTTCCTGAGCTAGATGTATCTTTTAAAGTATGTAACCACCATTAATGCTTATCATCTTCAAAAATTTGTCCAGCTTTCCCTTGAGCCCTTGTGAGCTTTTAGCCCCTTTGGCAAATGCAGTATTAGTAAACACAAGTATCTCTACAAGCCCCTATATGAAGAAGCCAATACATCCTTCCCAGATCTATACCCCTTCCCCAAGGAAAAGGTTTCAAGGAAAAAAACCTGAAAACTGAACTTGATTAAATGAAAGAACTTGATGCTCAGGAAGGACTTCAAGAAGTTTACTTTGAATTCTGAGTGTTGGTTTGAAGGAATTTAGAAACAGATCTTAAATATTTTATTCTCCAAATGTTGTACTCACAAAGCCTGATTCTTTTTTATTACTAATAATATTGCTTAAGAACTCAACTTCTTAATCACGAAGAACTGTAAACTGTCTCATTTCACAATAATTCTCAAGATTTTTGGTGGGTTTTTTTTGCCCTTTTTTCACAATATTTAGAATTACATATGTAATTCAAATTAGTTTTCCCTTTCCTTCTTCCCATTTTATATATAAAAATGTGCTATAAATTACGTGACTTTTATCTATTTTCTAAAACATATTTTTACTACCATCATCTGTTCTATGGAAAGCTTTGTCTTTCTTTTTTTTTTTTTTGTTTTTTTTTTGTCTTTTTTTCTTAATAAAAGAAGTCTTAATAAAAAGTCTTTTCTCCTCCTAAGAGACAGGCCTTATCTGGTGATTCACTGCTGATTTGACCATTTTATCCTTACCCAGAACATGTGTATCATCTCTTTATAGACCTATTTACCATGCAAAGCAATACATTCTCTCATTTTCCCTGCCTTGCAGATGTTTCTGGAGCAAATTATATCCACTAATATTCTAATCATGTGAATTATCCTACTGAGTGTCTCATATGCCAATTGAGACACTGTTGTGATCATTAATTAAGATTTCAGCTCTTCCTGTTTATTTCCCTTCTCAAATTAGTGCAGAAACAATTAAAATATTTGGTGGATTGACATTCTATTATTGTGTTGTCCTTCCTATGACCTTCTTAAAATCATCCCTAAATCAAAAATTTTTAAGTCATCTTCCCACTAATTATTGTATATACACATCTATTGATCCTACTTTAAACATTTTGTCATTAGTGAGTGACCAAGACTGTGTCTCAAAATGTTCATGACAGCAGAATTATATTTTACAGGTCAATGTTAATAAATAAATTACAACACTGCTCAAAATAATTATAATAACAAGTTATTTTCCAGTTTCCTCTTCTCTCCTATCCACACACTTGAAAGTACAAATACAGCACAAAACTCTGTCAACTATTGATTTGATAAGGTTTCTGGTATAAACTTCTTGTAATTCTTAAGAATAAGGAAATTAGACTTAGGAAATTCCTTTACATCCTAACAATCCCATGAACAGATATCGCTCCCTGAATACATCTACTTGAACTAAGTTCAACTTCACTGTGTTACAGTGCATGTTTTTAGTTCTCACATCTGCACCTGACCATTTTTTTAAGTGGCAAGTTGCTCTTAAACATGTTTAAACTTTCCTCTATGAGAAAAGTGAAATAAACAACAGTAATAGCAGCCTGTAAAGGTAAGAAGAATTAAAACCACTGGAGCTGTCCCAGTTCACCTCTGCATACAGGCATTGCATTCTGTGATGTTGCTGGCACAGTTTCTCTGCCCCAACACCAGGCAGATTTCATCTTGGTAACAAATGCAAAAACTCAGACCTGAGGTTCTGGTTTGAACTTAAATTTCTATAGAAACACATCCTGAGAACCCAAGGAATGTGCAGAGTAATCTTTGAGGGGATCAGCAGCAATCAGGCCTGTGGAAATAATTACCATGCATCAAGGTTTACTGTTAGATTACTGCATTGTTTTGTAAGCACTGACACAACAATGCTAAGAGTAGGCTGAAATTTCAGTTATATTTTCAGAAAATAAATAGTTTCTTTGTATAAAGCTCTCTCCTGTATTTCTCCGCTTATGGCTTCAAACATCAGATGTTAGGTGGCAGTTAGCTATTGCATTCCATTGGTTCCAAAGCACAAAGCTTTCTACTGTGGTCTCCACCTAACACCAAGTACTTCAATTACTCATTCCCAAGCCTTAGCCAAACTTCTGCAATTCTAAGGAGTTTTAACCAGCATACTGAAGAGCAAGTACTTGAGAATTTGTCCTAAGAAAAACCATCTTCTCAGTCACTCCAAGGTGAAGTCAAGTTCAAATAGCTATTTGTGTATTTTGCCCCTTCTCTCATGTTTATGTTACAGTGTTCAAGTCACATACTTCTGAAATTCATGACAAGCTATTGCAGTTCTCAGGTCTATTAATAAATATGAGACAGAATCAAAGCACTCTCCTCTTCAGCAAATTCCAGGGCCACCTGAGGGTTCCAGTGTATTCAGTGCTCTCTATCTGCATTCAACATTTTAAAAAGTACCTCTAAGGGTGTATTTACACAGCATTTGCTCTTAAAGCTGTAACTGCTTACTACAGCATGTAGTGAAGCAAAACAAAAAGCAAGAAGAAAGTATTCTAAATGGCCTCCATCTCCTATCTTACAGCAAGTTATACAGTAAAACAGAATGTTGTGTTTAGCACCAGTAATTAGAGTTGCAAGAATTGTAATAAAGTGACTTCGTTTTCCATTATCAGATTTTTAAAAATTGAGTATTGACTTAAGAAGAGAAAATCTTATCTGACATACCCATCAGCACAGAATACAAATCAATATTGGCATTTTTGTAATTTCACCCGAGCTTATATATTGAAGACCAGGCAGAGGGTGGTGTAGGGGTTGGAAGCTATTCTGTGTAGAATACTCTGGGACAAAATCTGCTGTTTAACTATATACAATATTTATTATTAGATATTTATTAATTTATTATTAAAATGAATGTAAAGTATATACATGTAATTTTTAAAGTAAGACAAGCAATTTTCAGACTTTTTTTTTTTTTTAAAGAGAGGCCACATTTTTCTGCTTTTTAATCACACTTTTTGAATAGATGGCAATTTAAAGTATGGCATCATGGTTGAGCATTTCCAGTCTATAATAACACTTGTTAAAAAGAAAAGCTAAAATCCCACAATCTCTGGTATTTTAAAAATAATTGAAAGGCAATTTTAAAAATTCATTCAAATATTTACATACTCTTTAAGCAATTAAAGCTTTGTTCAGCTCACAGTTTCTGGCTGTTAGTGACCAGACAGAACAACATCTGTTTTATTATAACTAAAAATATCAAATACTTCTTTATCATCTGTTCAATGCAGATGATATCCTGGACGCTTCATTGGAATCCATCCATAGACTCCTTCTGCAAGGTGTTAAGTTCTTTGCAAAAAATGTTGAGTGTCCTCAGATATTATTAGTGAAACTGAGAGTCCTCAACACCCAAAAGAATTAGGCCAAAATTCAAATTTTGTTTCATTATCAACATCACAGCTTCTCAGCTGGCTTACACAGGCTCCAATGGCTATTGTTTTAGTCAAGTCTGGTTTTCCCAGAGCAGTTTTGAGAATTGGAGCTGGAACACAGAATTAACATTTTTTGGAGAAGGGAACAACCTGCTGTGAAGATGCAAAAATGCCCTTTACTCTCCAGTAATAAACACACATACATTTCTTACTGAATTTGCGACTGGTATCATCAACCCAGAGACTTTGTCTGTGCCAATCCACATGGAAGATGCCCGGAAGGTCACACAAAACACCCTTTCCTTCCATGGGAAGCTGCCATCATTCTCAATGTTCTCAGCACTGGCAAGTGTTTGATCTATAAACCTATATTTATGCTGCCAGTTCACACTCACACTGAAAATCTGCAAATCATTTTGCCCAGCAGTCTTCAGTACATTAATTTGCATCACAGTTGGCAGAACATATAGTAAATGTAGTGGTCATCCAGTTTACTTCAAAGTTTGCTTCCCTGACAGTGAGCATAGTGCTTTCTTTAGCTCTGAAGTCTTGTATAAATGTGTGTCTTGTAAGGGGATAACAGTCTACTTTATTCTCAGAAATAAAAATATGATAATAAAAAACCTCCCAATTGCTTTCTGCCAGTATCTGCAAAATTTTCAGGCAAAAATTTGAGGGTTTTTCTCCCTCAGTATTTAGCATCACTCATTTCTAAACCAAGCTTATTTCTTGAATATAACACTAACAGGTCTGAAAGATATACTAAAGACCCAAATGGGTAACATATCTTTCAAGAGCTCTTTAAAATTGACAAAAATTATCAAAGGGAATGTTCTGAGGAGGAATATTTTTTAAGGAATACTTTCACAAGAATATACTACTATAGAAAATAAGATAAGATATGGTAAATGTTGGTAAATATTTATTACATCCTGTGTGGATTTTTTACCTTTCATTGCTTCCATCTTCTGAATATGTGGTGATCCTAGCAAGCTCTTTAATCAAAGAAGTATTTGATCTTCTGGGTCTTAATTAAGAGGGTAACAAACCTAAAGTTTGTGCAGAAAGTCCTTGAAAAGTTAGCCCAAAACTTGTGAGCAAGCCTGAAAGAACTCCAGGAAATATATGGCATTTGGGCAGCAGACCAAGAACATGAGGAATGTAGAAAAATGTTCTCAGCTATGAAACAAAACCTCCCAAGTAGAGTTGAAAATGAAGAAATAAACAGATAAAAGATGCCAGGTCCGTG
>WEIU01006331.1:3844-18511 GCA_013389925.1 Aegithalos caudatus | reverse complement strand
AAAAGGGGGGGGGGGGTTAGGCATTAAAAATATAGTGATAACAGAAGTTTACCGGTATATTTTAATAAATAAGCATGTTTCATTGATATAGTTTTGGTCTGATTAATACAATATTTGGGGAAATGCTTTGAATCTCCATGAAGAAAAACAGTAGTAAGATTATCAGTGATTAAGACAATGCATTGATACTTTTTTTAAACAGGGTTATACTAAAGAATGTGCTGAATTATTGAACATCAAAAGCATGCTCATTGAAGATGCTGTTCAAGATCTAATAGATATATTTGCAAAGCATTATGAATTTCCACCTCCTAAGACCTCAGAACCACAAGGTAGTTAATGTTGCTTATTTAAATTAAAAGTTCTGTAGACTTAGCTAGTTTTTATCAAAACTGATCTGTTCTATCTAATTTTCTTCAGATTTCTCGCTCCCACTACAATTTCATCTGTGTCACAGCTCTTCCCTCTTTAACCACTGTTAAACTAAAACACTACCTCATGAAATATGGAGGTAGTTTGGTTTTGGTGGGGTTTCTAGAGTTAAAAGCTGTCCTTCTGTTTAGATTAGCAAAGTATTTGCTCTAAAGGAAGAACATTGAAGTTCCATTTCTGTCAGTCACTCATCATAACTCTCCCATTTCACATCTCTCCATCTGTAAGTGAAATCCAGTGTTCTCTTCTCGGCTCTGTCAGCTTTTTGGTACTGCTCCTCTGTTTTTAAATTTCTCTCCACAGCTGAACTTTGTGCTTTGCTGGGACTCATATATCTGGTTCCCACTTCTTTGGGGTGTCCTACAAAGATTTTAGAAGATCCTGTACTGTTACAAGAGAAATAGTTTCTATTTGGAGGGAAAAATAATGTTTTAGGGAAAAATTTATTTTGAGGCTTAATCAGCAATGAGCTCTTTTGTTTCATGGGATTTTTTCCTTCTGGGTTCAGTTTTCTCCAGCTATAGAGACATAGGCAGGGTCAATAGTCCAGGTGGTTCAATGGGATGCAAACAGAAAAAGATGACACAAAAAGAGTCCTCTGTCTTTTGTTCAGTTGTTTATACTGATTTTGATTTTTTGGCCATTTTCACTGATATATTCATATCTACCTATCAGTCTTTAGTAACAGATCAGTAGTGTACAGTGTTTATTAAGCTAAGGCTGGTAGCCTGGACCTTAACCACATTCCTGGTGTGAAAAAGTGTCACAAAATAAAATCAATTTTTGGTGACCCAGGTATTACTAAAAGAAAAGTAAATATTGTTTTGCCTCCAGAGAGGGGACAGCATGATTTAAAGAAGAATATATATGCAATTACATTTTTTTTTAAATTTACAGGAAAACGTATAGCATTTCAAAGCAAAGAAAAGGAGAAAGGAAAAACTACTCAAAGTGACGGATCTCAAAGTGATGATAGCAAGAGCAGTAATAAAGAAGAAGAGTTTAAAAAGGTATTTTGTAAAAATAAGGGCATTACTTTTAGACCAATTGGATTAGTAAACAGGACCTTGAGTTTTTGTAGCTACATATCTATATTGCAGAAAGACATCATATGGGCTATATCAAATGTAATGTAGAAATTATGAAATAGCTTACCTAAAAAATGCATTTGAGATAGATTTCAGTTTTCACATGTATATTGCATGTTATTCCAGTTACCATCTTTATTAAACAAATTCTTGACAGGAGTGGTAAGTGTAAAAATTGGAAACAATAATGTGCCTAAGCCATAACAGGATTTCCTTCTTGGGTAGACAGGGTCTTTCATCCTTTATATCTTTCTCTTCCATTTATATCCTTCCTTCTCTTCATTAATAAGGATTATCTCTGTACTTTTCCCATGAAGAATGCAATCTCTTCATGTTCAACAGAGAAGGAAAGTAGAAGTACAGAAAAAAGACCAAACCAAGACCAGAGCAAACTTTCAAGCACAAATGCAATAATAATGCTAGAATCTTGCATTTTAAAAATAGTGATAACTTCATGTTGTCATGTTTTCAAATTCTTAATCCAGTTGGATTTTACTGTATTTTTCTTTTATTCAAAATGACTACATGTGCACCAATATTCTTTAATAATCCATGGTTTGGATTCTTTTTTTGGTTTTGTGTTTGGTTTTTTTTTAATATGGAGAGCTTTTCTGAAGGAGCATAATTCAAGCAGATTTCAGATTCTGTATCTGAATAAGACAAGTTGTTTCCTCACATACTGTATTCTCTTTTCCATGCAGCTTTTACTTATTTACTTACTTACAACCCCACATTCCTCTTTGTGTTTTTCATGTGGCTTAAAGCATGAATTCCTTCTGACAAAATCAATTAGATTTGACTTCAAACCTTTTTGCAATAATTTTCAGTGTGAATACGATGCTCAGTGATATATGGTTTATTTGTTACAGAGCTGTAAAGACTTAGCAGCCTATTTCAGCCGCCAGCTGCTAGTCAGTCTCCAGAAAGCAACCCGACTGTCTTTGGATCGTATTAAAAGAAGAATGGGTGTTCCAATGTAAGCTGCAAATGAAAGATTCCTTCATTTATGAATGCTTCATGATAATGGCAAGATCCATACAAAATCAGTCTCCTCTATTCAGTATGATTTCTATAGATTCTTCCCTGCTCAAACAGGCATATACTTCAGAGACAAAATTGTTTCAGTATAATATGCTGTATATTGAGAAGCCTACTTAGAATTTATTTCAAGCAACTGAAGTTTATGATGTTTTGTCATTAATGTTTGTTAAAGTCTGAATTACTTTTTTATTTTCTAAGTATATTTTTCGTAATCCTTATCAAAGTCAATATTTGGTTGTTTCCTTCATATTTGTCTACTGTATCATATTGTTGAATCCTCCCTTATTTCGTCACTGTATCATAGTATCATACCACAGCTTTTAAAATTTTACTTTGCTCTGTGTTTTTAGGTTTCAATTTTAGTTTTGAGTAGGTTAACATCATGTTTTTGTCATTTTGCACTAGCTTGTCATCTTTGAAACTTTTTTCCCCTTTTGTTGAATACTTATCTAAAATGTAATGGTGCAACTTTTGCTCTTGATAGGCTGTTGCCATCAGGTAATGTTGTCACCATGTAAAGATCAGTGAGACCTTTTTTATGCCTTATTCAAAACACTGGCAGAGTTCCGTCATTCTGAATCTGAGAGATTAAAATCTGAAATCAGAAAATACTCTGGGTAAAAATTTTTGAAAGCAATGGCTGGATCCAAGCTAACCTTTGTCAGAATGGTGGAGCTCTAGCTATTTTCTTTATCCTTTAAATAAGAAACTTCTGTAAGTTTTGGAAATACTACATAATTTCATGTGAAAATTCTCCATGTGGGCTTGGTCAGAGAATTTAGCTCAAAATTGTATTTCTCAGAAAAACTGATGAGGTTTTGTGGTGAAGTGTTTATGGTATGTGTCAAAATTATTTTACAGCAAATCTAAGGACATCACTCCTTTTCTAAAAGCAGAAATACACCTTGATATTCCCAATCTGGTAAGTTTTATGTCATATAGGTAAGGCAATGATACACTGTCTTATAGCTGTCTCTCCATTTGCCCAAGTGGAGGGTGTTGGGCATGCTTCCGTTGAACTAGCATCTGTTCCAAAGGAGGGCAGTTGCTCACTTTTTTCAGTGCACTGAGAGCACTGATGAAATGTGCTCACAGTCCCACTGGCTTCTATCTCAGTGGTGCTTGCAGAACCTTGCTTTTTAACCTTGTGTGGTTTAGCAGGTACATTGCCATCTGTTCGTCCATGTTCTTTGCAGAATGATTACAGTTCTCCTCATATGTAATAGTTACATTACTGGAATAGGTTCATCTTGTATTATTATTATTATTATTATTATTATTATTATTATTATTATTATTATTATCTCTCACTTGTGTAATCTAAATCCTTTTTTTGAATTTCAATAAACATTGTCTTTACTCAGTTTGGCTTTAGTCACCTAAATGTGAAGTTAGACGACCAGAATGAGGAACATGGGAAAAAATAGAAGATTCAAAACCAGGAAAAGGACTTGTGGATTTCTATGTATGGAAACAAAAGACAGCCCAATTGCAAAGAACTAAAGAATTAGTTTGTTTTCATTTTGTAGAATAAGATAATTATGTCAGCAATATGTATTTTTTTTATTTTATGAGAGAAGGTAATGAAATTTCTCAAAGAAATAAAGATCTTATATAAAGATCTTATAAAGATTAATGGTTTTATATTGAAATGACAATGATAAAAGCATCTGCTCTAAGGTGATATTCCTTTGACAATGAACTGGTGTTCATATTGTCATTCTGTTATACATTCACACTGTGTGCGTGTGTGTACACACCATATATAAGTTCTGTCAAAGTGTAGAATATTTACCTTGTTGATATTTATAGACTCTTAAAGCACCAAGCTCTACCCTCTGCAAAGGAAGTACATATCTCTTTCCAGTCCTCAAATGCTTGGCTGATCCAGGGTAGTAATCAAGTAATTCTGGATAAAATACCACTTTGCTAATGCTAGTAAGATTTTCCAAGAGCCTTGGTTTTATGTGTGCAGCGGCTCATAAATAAGGCCTGAGAAGGGTGGAAAGTGGTAGTTTCACCATAGCATGCAATTTCTAATGTTTTGTTATTCTAGAGTGTAAAAAACAAGGTTTGTAATGTATTTCCGCACATTACATGAAAGTCATTATAAAAAGGATGCTTAAAGTGTTGTAGGAGTTTTTAAAATAGCTGTAAAAAAAAGCCAATAAATCTACCTGCTTATATACTTCATTGCCATTTCCCCCACAGTATGACTGCATAATTAGATAGTAGGTCACTACAGTATGTTGCATCTCTTCAGAAGCAATTCTGAGCCAGACAACCTGCTAAAGTTATATTTTCCAACTTCTCTTCTGGGGTAAACTCTGCAATTCACTATCAGTGGAGTAAAACTGAGGTCTCCAAAATGGTAATCAGTTGCATTTATTTCAACAAATTTTCCATTGTTTTGAATAGGTAATAGTTCCCAGTTTAGATGATATACAGCAAGCCATTAATCACATGATTCATTTAACACTGGAAGTAAGTCGAGGAGTTGCTCAGTGGGGACAGAGGCATTTGCAAAAATCTATTTTAAAAACAGAACCTAGCACACAGCAAGCAACATCTGCAGGCTTTGGATCACAAGGGAAAAAAGCCAAGAAAGGGGAAAGTAAGTGCTTTGTTTAGGTTTTGTTGTACTTTTAACTTTATTTTTTGCTTTAATAACTATGACATATATAAATATTTGTGAATCACCTCACTTTTCATCGGAGAAGCCTGCTGTCGATTGTTTTACATTAATTTTGGGGGTTTATTTTGATTTTATTAGCTGTGTTTTTCAGAGATAGCTTCTCAGGCTTACGTAAGTATTACAACTCTGAAAAACAGTAAGCAAAAAACTTTGAAAAACTGATAAGTTCTGAATATTTTACTTAATTTAAAGCAAAGTAAGCTGTTGATCAATTTTTTTGCCTACTTCTTCTGGAATATCATCATAATAATATAGCTGAAACCATAAACCATGATTTTATACTTAATCTCACTGAAATGTTGAGATACAGCAAGAGCCAGACTTCAGGAAAGATTTTAATTACTGGATATGTTCCTAGATTGGATTATAAAAGACCTCAAATATCATTTCACATGAATGAAAAATATTTGACTGGAGACAGACCTACATTCATTTCAGTCAAATACTTTATTTCTTAATATTGTTTCCAGGCATCGCTTCATACATTTTGCAAGCCACCATAAAAGCCTAAATATGTTTTTATGATCAGGTTTTCTTAGCTGTTTGACTGACCCAGTGATATGGAATCTGGTTAATATCTTTGTTATCATTCCTTTGAAAATCTGTAACATCTTGGAAAGTTTTTCTTTCTGACAGTCCAGAGCTGTTACTTTATTCTTCTACTGATGTGTCTTGCATGATTCTAACCTCTTTTAATGGGCTTCAAGCAGGATGGCAGGAGCCAATCCTCATCAGGCACTCAGAGTCTTTTCCTCTGCTGTGTCAAAAGACAACATCAGCAAGTGACCATTTTCATCACCTTTAACTAGATACCAGCAGTATCTGGGGGAGTACATTAATATTTGGGCAATGAGGTTGTGGAGCACTGGTAAGGATGGATGAATCTTTCAATTTCCATTCTGAATGTTTCCAGTAAGCAGACCCCAGAAAAGGTCTTCAGAGTAAAAGAGAACTTGGAGCTGCCTTAAATTCCTCTCATTAAACAATATATGCAGTGGGATGGGAGGATTTTTCTTCTTCATTTGCTGAAATATGCTTTAAAATGTTATGACAGAAGTAGCTCATCAGAGCTGAAGAGCATCAGTTTCTATATTGACCCTGATTGTCTCAGCAATTAATCAAAGAGTTCAAGAAGCTGACACTGCTTTAAATGTATATACAATTAAAAAACTTTAATTATAAGAATTTTTTTTAAAATATGAAATGTTTGAGGCCTTTGACATTCTACTTACAATTAAATTAAATTTGAGAAAATGAGATTTGTGAATGAAGAAGACTTTTCTTTCCATTTGAAAACCTTCATTTTACACTGAATTTCCTCTAGCTGTATAGTGCCTGGCATGAGCTAGCAGCTGGTACTGCAGCTGAAATTAGGATAGGATATTCAGCCTTACTGAAGAAGCATCATTGTGCAATTTGGTATGCATAGGTTTAAAAGAATTCTAATCAGACTTTCAACAGTTCATTGATTTATATATAATTTTGTTTTACAGAAGGAGCTGATGATAACGTTGTCAGAAAGCTAAAAAATTTTTATTCAGGTGTTGCAGAAAATGAAGCTGTTGGTAAAATAATTGTGCTTCTCTCTTCTGCTGGGAATTCTCTAAAAGAAGGAGTTAGTGAAGTTCTGAAAGCATTTGATAAATATAAGGTGCTGTGGACAGAAGATAAAGATACCATATTTCAGGTTAGTATAATGATGATCACTTACAGGACTATTTTTCATTAATCCTATCTTTTGAAATCAGAAAGCACTTGGAAAAATCAAGGAAAAAAATATGTAGAAAACACATTTACAGCTGAAATTCTTCTTTTATATTTCTGTAGGAATGATATTGCTAAGGAGAAGTAATAGTATTTTACTTCTTTGTAAATAAACTTTTGTGTTTTGGTTTACCTGCACCTGCTTCTGTGCTATTCTAGATGCTGAAAACCTGATAATTGCTTTATTTTGTTTGTGTAACTTTGGATTTTTGGCCACAAAAAACCAACGCAGTTTGGTATGAGGCATGTCTCTAAGCAAGCACAGGTAGCACAGGGAATTAACAAGAAGAGTTAGAGACATGCACACATCTGCAAGGCTACTGGTACCACAGGGATATGGTGGGATGGCACCTCTGAGTAGAGTTTTGGAATGGAAGGACACAGGCTCTTTAGGTTAGGCAGGGACACCCAGGTCAGGATTAAAAGGAGGACAGGGACAGGTGACATTATCCTGCCACAGGCTGCCTGACCAGGAAGTCCAAGCTGATGAGACTTTCTGTAGACAGAAGCAGCCTTACAGTCACAAACCCTGGTCCTCGTGAGGGACTTCAACCATTCTGATTTCTGCTGGAGGAACAACACAGCAGGGTATAAGCAATCCAGAAGGTTCCTGGGATGTGTTGATGATACTTCTCTGACAAGCAATTGAAGAACAAATGAGAAGAGGTGCCATACTCTACCTTGTTCTCACCAACAAGAAGGAGCTGATGGGGAAGGTGAAGCTCAAGGGCAGTCTGGCTGCAGTGACCATGAAATGGTGGTATTCAAGATTTATGTTTATGTTACCAAGTTTTTGAGGGTTAAAACCTCACCAATTCATAAGCAGGGCTGAACATTTGCTGTTAGTCAAATTAAAATTTTAAGTCTAATCATATTGTTACTAGCTTGGTCTAGTTACTACTGAAGAATAAGACACGGTTACAGTAAAAGTTTCTATAATAAGGCCATTCAATTTTATACACACATTTCATTTCTACATTCTTCCTTTTCCACAATGCTTCCTTTTCCACAGCCCTTCCACTGTTTTTCTGGGTATTCCTGGACGGAAGAGTAGAAGTGGGATAAAGCTTTCAGTATTTATTACTTGCCCATGTAGTGTAAGCATAATCAATACAGGTTTTAAGTAACATTTCTGAAATGCAGCTTTTCAGAATAACAAAAAGTTTCTACCCTTGAGTTCTGCTCAAGGAACCACTCGAAACTTAGAAAATGTATTTTATTGTGATTGTTTCCACATAATTTGACTTTCTGTAAATATGGGCATGTATCTGATCTCTGTTTTGTCACCTGTTTTCACAGAACAAGTAGATCTTTAACATGTCTTGGTTATCTCTTTCTCTGTTAAATTTGGTTGGAATTTCCCAACAGGCTACAGAAGGCTAAAAACAAGTATAATATGGTATACATTTTCAGTAATTACTGAGTAACAGTTGCAAAATGTTTTACCACAATTTGGAAAAGGACATTTATTGATTGATGTTTTAAACTACACACAGGAATTTTTTGCGACTGATCCCACCCTGTCTGAAATTAAAGAAGAAATACTTCACTACGATGCTTTTGAGCAAGAGATGAGAAACTTTAAACCCATTATTCTTCTTGGTCCACTTGAATTGCACACAGGTATGATATTTTCTCATAGTAGTATGTACAGTAAGAAATTGAGTAAAATAGTCACAGAATGACAGAAGATGCATAGTTGAAAGGGACCCATAAGGATCATCAAATTCCAACTCTTGGACCTGCACGGGACATCCCCAATAGTCACTCCATGTGCTCAAGAGTATTGTCCAAACACTTCTTGAACTCAGTCAGACTGGTGCTGTGACCATTCCCTGTGGAGCCTGTTCTGCTGCCCAACCACCCTCTGGGTGAAGAACCTCTTCCTAATATCCAACCTAACCTTCCCCTCACACAAGTTCAGGCCATTCCTCTGTGTCCTGTCACTGGTTACTACAAGGATGAGATCAGTGCCTGCCCTTCCACTTCCCCTCACAAGGAAGTTGTAGTTGTGTAGTTGTAGTTGTTGCAGTGAGGTCTCCCGTCAGTCTCCTCCAGGCTGAAGAGACCAAGTGACCTCGGCTGCTCTTTATGCAGCTTCCCCTTAAGGCCCTTCATCATCTTCATTGCCCTCCTTTGGACTGTGTCTAATAGTTTAGTATCTTCCTTAGTTTGTAGTGACCAAACTACCCACAGGGCTTGAGGTGCAGTGCAGAGCAGAGCTCAACACTCACTTTACCTGGCTGGTCATGTTGTGCCTGATGCATCCCAGGGTGTGCTTGGCCCTCCTGGCTGCAGGGCACTGCTCACTGATGTTCAACTTGCTATCAGCCAAAGCCCCCAGGTTCCTTTCTGAGCCGCTGCTTTCAGCATCTCATTCCCCAGTCTGTCCCTACGTCCAGGGTTGCCCCATTCCAGGCACAGGATCCAGCACTTTCCCTTGCTGAACTACATATGGTTGGTGATTGCCCAGCCCTCTGATATGTTGAAGTGTCTCTGTGGGGCCTTTCTGATTTTTAGGGAGTTAACAGCTCCACCTAGTCTGTGAATTTCCTTAATATTCATTCCAGTTCTGTGTCCAAGTCATTTATGAAGGTGTTGGAAGCACACAAGGTCTAAAATGGAGCCTTGCAGAACCCCTCTAGTGCCAGGTCCCCATCTGATATCACCTCATTCCTGTAACCCTTTGTGTCCAACCTGTGAGCCAGCTGCTCCCCCATCACATAACATGTTTATCTAGCTGTGTGCTATGAGAGACAGGCTTATTCTTGTAAATATGAATATATATATTGAAATACATTGGCTAGATGTATTTCAGTATGGATAGAAACCACTGAAGAGACCTCATTGACTGTCAGCCAGGTAAGAAATCTGACTTTAAAAAAATCCTCCATTCCCCTTGGCTTCTCCACTTGTAAATGTGGACACAAAGTTGTGTCATGACTGTGAGGTTGTTATGGAGGCTCGCCAAAGAGTTAATGAATGTGCATTGACACTGGTTTGATCATCCTTGGTACTCCTGTCTGGCACCAGGTCAGCCAATGATTATAAAAAACTTATTGGAAGCTAAATCACCTTCTTTGATACTGGTGAAAGACTAGCACTTAACAGCATAAATGTTTTTTTCACTTTCAGTGTTTGTTTCAGGAGGAGACATTACTACTTAGTCATTCCCATGTTGAGTATGTCCTGAATTAAGCTGTTTATTCTATGGCATTTATGCCATAGCTGATTGTGCTTAGGGTTCCAATGGCAGTTATCCCTTTCACCTCACAGGTTATTACAAGGCTAACACATCTTCTCTGGACCAACTATCTGGTTGGTATCTAGCAACAAGTAGAAAACATGTCCTGTTGCAATTATTGGTGTGGCTGCATTTCTGATGAGCAACCCTCTTCTGACAGATTCGTTTGATTAAATTAAGAAATAATCTGTAAAATTTGTCTTTCTTGCACATCAGAGAAGCAGAAGCTGCCTGTTTTGAAGGCTGGAGTTCATTTCAGGATCTTGGTGGTGTGTTAAACCTATTTCTTTCAGTGAACAAGCAAAAATCTCAGATTGCTGACTGCACATCCTCGTCCAATTCCTGGATGCAGTTTCTTTTAATGAGACCATTCTGGAAAACCCTATCGATTATTGTGTGACCAAGAGTAGTAAGAAAGGGTGTATCCAAAAGAATATGGATTTTGTTGATGGTCATAGTACTCCCTCAAAGGGAGTACTGCGTCAAAGGGACCCAAGTCCTCTAGGTTACAGAACAAAGACATTAAAAGTCTTTTATGATCTGGGACAGCAAGTACTTTCTTGGACTCAGTTTAGGTTTGGGAACTGATTTATTGTGATTTACTGATTTTAACTTCTGTCAGGGTGTGGTAATTTTCTTGAATTACTCCTGGGCTTCAGGAATAATCTCTTTAATGTTAATAGACACATTATTAAAGGAGAATCTATATCTGCTACAAAAGTTGTTTTGTGAGCAGAAATGTTTTATGCTGTTAGTCTATTTTGCTTTCTTTTACCAGAATACAAAATGCTGCCTGAGAAAACCCTTATTTTTTTCTGAAAATAAATTTGAATTCTTGACTCTTCTGGCTCTTCAGTGTTGGTTTGTGTTAACTGCATATTACATGATGTGTCACCTTACAGTTTTAGCTGTAAGTCCAAGTCCCAGTTTTAAAATCCCAAGATGCCATTTCCTCAATGGCTATAAAGCATTTAAATATCATTGATCTTTATACATTTGGTTAATAATGTATATCAAAGCTATTCTCTGAATATCCTCATTAATAAGTAGACATTTTGTTCTTTATTGATCTTCTCTATGTGCTCCACTAGGTAAGCTTACCAATATGTTTTACAAATACCATAATATACAATAAAAAACCTGAAATATATTTAATTATAGTTGAAATTGTTTTAAAACTCTTAAAATGCTTTAATAGAATCTGCTGTTTAGGAACCATATGTGATTATGTGGGCTTTTTTTAAAAAAATTAATATATGGGGGGTTTTGTTTTTGTTTTTGTTTTTTTTTTTTAAACCAGCACCACTGAAAAAAGCTTTAGCAATTGAAGCCAATTCCTGGAAGATGGTCCTCTGTGGTTATTTAAATGCAGAATATAAAAAGAAATTGCTTGACGTCCTGTCATTCATAAGTGATCACATACACAAGTTGTCTCGACCTCTGACTGAATTAGATGATGTCAGATTAGCAATGGAAGCTTTATCTACCATTCAAGAAAAGAGATCAGATATAGATATCTCTATGGGACCTATTGAAGTAAGACTACTTTTAATTTGTTATATTGGAAAAATATTGTTATTTTATTAATGATAATATATATTATAATAAGTGTCACAAGATAAAATTTGAACTCTAACAATTAGTTCAGTGTCTTGAAAAAACTAGGCTGAAGATGGGAAACAAAATATTATTTTTTGTCTTTTATATAAATTAAGAATCAGATAATTTGATATATTCTGTATTAATATGAACCAGAAAAAGTTATTTCTCAAATTATAATTGAGCAACAATCTAGGAGGCAACATGCAGAAATAAGAAGCAGAGAACACAAGACAAGGCAGAACTATGCTGCCTTTTACTTTTCATTAGCCTTAATCCTCTTTCTGTGTGTATAATCAAACATCTTGATCATTTAACCTTTGAAATATAGCCATAGAATATTCATGGAACCACACATCACAGTATGCTGTCAAAAACTGGCAACATTCTTTTAGTTTTTTTCTATAAGAAAGAAGCTGAAAGAAAGTATAAGAAGCTCATTATAAATACTTTCACTTTCTGAAGCAGTCAGCTTTAATAGAACAAATTAGCTTGATATTTTCATCCACCTTTTGAAGAAGAAATTTTTTGCTGTATAGTGAGATTTTCTTTTTTGAAGACTGATCTGATATTTGAAGGGAGTTTCTGTAATTGTTGTCACTTCTTCTAGTTTCATGTTAAGAATGCGGATTTTGTCTTAGCAATTTATTCAGTGGTTTGTAAGAAAATAAGGAGTTCTGTGATTAAATGATGTAGAGGTAAACTATGGAAATAAAGCTGCCTTCTTACATGTGCATCAAGTATGTTAGAAAGTCTCAACCTTACACCAAATAGAAGAACCCGAACAATAATTTAAATATTTAAAGTAATATTCACATCTACTAAATGTTATTAGTCTGTTTTAAGGATATGATAATCATACCCACAGCTGTCAAATAAAACAAGCAAGAGGAACTGAGTTCAGCACTGTCTGCTTGCTAGGTTTTACATGTGTGGGTAACGATGCAAACTTTGTAAATAAATAAAGGGTATTTAAAAAGATGAAGAATTAACATTTTTGTTTATTATTGTGGTTCTGCCACTTTGAGAAGAATATTTAAGATAATGATCTTTCCCAAACTATTTATATTTCACATATCTCATGAACATTTACTTTCTTTCTAGATTAAAATAATGAGTTCTGTCAGTGTCAGTAGGGCTAGTCGTCTTAACAAGTCACCCTTAGATCCCTTTTCTCCAGGAGATGAATAACCCTAGACACCAGTGCAGGCTAGGTAAAAAAAAAACAGCTTTGCAGTAAAAGAACTAAGGTTGTTTTTGAAAGTACACCAAAGTGAACATAAAGCAGAAAAGTGCCCTTGCAACAAAGGAATTTAATGGTTTCCTGGGACTTTTACAAGCTGTGTTGCCAGCAGATTGAGGGACATCATTCCCTCTGCTCTGGGATACGATATTTATCTGGGGGGCTGTCCAGTGCTGGGCTTCCCATCACAAGACAGACGTGGACATACTGGAGTGAGTCAGCAAATGATGAATAAAATATGCAAATTAACTTATTTTTAAATAATACGGTGTGTGCAGGAGGAGGCTCATAAAGCAGAAGATAGGCAAACATTGCAGGTGAGGACAAATAAGAAAGGTTCTTTCCATTACAGATACATTTGCATATATTTGACAGTTCAGCAAACTTAGCAAAAAAGTTTTTATAGATGATATGGCAAAATATTTAATGATGTGTAACTTAGTGTGCACAGTTATTCAGAGTTAGGGAAATTTCATCAGAATCTGCATTCATGTGGAATGTAGATAATTGGAATAAAATACCATTGACATGATAAAAATGTATATTTTCTGATATTAAATCTATGGTGTTTGTATATGTTTTCCTAGTATTCCATCCCAGACATCTTTGAAGAAATAGTTTTTGCTGTTGTTCCCTAGTTCTTAATTTCTCATCCTTATTTAAAAAAAACCAAACAAAACCCAATAAGTAATGCCTAAAAAATAAGAACATTTTCTTTGATTTNAGGAAGCCTATGCCATTTTACATGCATTTAACTTGGAAGTTACAAAAGAGGAATCAGATGGTGTTGATTCAATGAGATATGCTTTTAAAAAATTAAAAGCTCAAGCTGTAAGTATTATAAAATTATGCTATTTTCCATTTGTGGAAAAGATGTGAGTTTCTTCAGGTTATAAATGACAGTGTGAGACCAATTGTCCATCCTCTCTGACTTCTCAGTCTTGATATCAGTTGTGCAGTAGTGTCTGTATCTTCTATTAGTATGTTCATTTTCTAAATTTATTTTTATAGATAACTTTGATATTTAAATACTATTGTACCTTTTAGATATATGTATAAAATACTCTGCAAGAAAATGCTCTTTCTACTCTCCTTTATATCCAGTTTTTTGGTCATTCTTGTCTGACCAGGGAGTTTATTTACCCTTAAGTTACATTTTTCTAAGAAGTGCATACTCTGCTAGTGCCCTTACCCTTAAGTGATGGTTGTATATTCACCTTTATTATTTAGGACAGCCTTATGTCCCTCAAAAACTCCTAGTTTATTGAGTATTTTATGTAATGGAGGTGGTTAGAAGGAAATATGTAGATATTTTGCTGAATTGGTTGTTACATCCTGTTCCACAGATTAATCACTCAGGAAAGGACTCAGGAGTAGGCTTTCTCAAATTTTTGATAAAGAAAAATAAATTTTTTAAAGAGAAGGCTGAGCCCTTTGTGAGGAAGATGACTGTATTAGCTTGGGGTTTGAGGTTTTATTGAGGGAGGAAGGAAAGAGAATAGGATCTTGCTCCATCACCCCTTTGTAGTGAAACACACTCCTTTAAAGGCCAATGCGAGAT
>WEIU01006325.1:7610-46405 GCA_013389925.1 Aegithalos caudatus | reverse complement strand
GGCCGCCCAGAGGCAGCAAGGACCAGACCCGGCCCGGCCCCATGCGGCAGCCGCCACGCGATGTTACCTGGTGAAAATCCCGAGGCAGAGAGAGCGGATCAAGTAATTCACAACTTAAATAGTTTCTCCAAAGAGTCGCTTTCTTATCCCCTCAATGGCTGAAACCAAACGTCGATGGGCAAGGACCGGCCACCCATTAGGTGCCCATCCGCCCCTAAAGATTCCAAGGTCCTTGCAAGGTCATATTCCACCTTTAACCCATGACAGCAATATTGCATTTAATCCTTTTCTGAAAGTTTGTTTATACNGAGAGGGGGAAAAAGTTTTTTTTTTTTTTTTTTTTTTTTTTTTTTTTTTTTTTTTTTTTTTTTTTTATCTCAAGACTGATTTCTAGCTCTTTCCATATTGTTCCTTTAGTTACTTAATTCATATTTTGACCTGTTTGTTTTTGAAGTGACTCTGGAAGAACTGTATTTAGTCAACTTATTAATGATAGGTTGGTGGGTTTTTTTTGGTTTTTTTTTGCTTTGTATACCAGTTCCCTGAGTAGTTCTTGGCCATCAATTATTTCGTTATTTTTCTTATTGTAGATGCAGTCATTGTGTTCCCAAGAACAAAGTCAACAGTTGCACCACACAATTATATTCACTTAGGTATGAGCCATGCTTGCTGCATTTCCTTGAACCATGATATAACAAGATTTAAGATTTAAGAGCTAAAGCCACAAAGGTGTCTGAGACTCCAGTGACATGATCCCTTTATTAGGTACTCTGCTGTTCTGTGAAATGTGCATTGCTAATTGATGGACACAGAACAATATTGAGGAAAATTTATAACCCTTTAGAAAGATTTACAAAGCATAGCATGCAGAGTATGGAGAACTTTACAGAAAATTTAGATGGGATGAAAATTTAGATGAAAATTTAGATGTTTACCTCTCTCAATGAAATAAGCATCCAGCTTGAGGCTAGAACTGTTCTTTCTGCTATAATCTCACTGCTGTGGACACAGTGTTGGAGATAAATATGCCAGGTCCTCTTATTTTTTGATCAAACACTTAGTAGTCTAGTAATAAATGTAGACAGACAAAATCCTAGAGGCAGAATTTCAAGTATTCCTGTTTCTGGTTTGACATGAGGAGTTTTACGTATATTGCTCATTATCTTACAGGCATGGGTTTAAAGATACACTCAGAGTTGTGTATCTGAACCTGTTCCACAATAATACCCTGCTTTATATTTATAAAAGGATGAGTCTTTCTGTGTCTATATAAAGAACTTTGATGGCACAGCTTTAGTCACACATTTAATCAAAATTTTTGCCACTGTTAAGAGTTTTCACAATGTCAAAGAGCAGTTAGAAGAAGATTTTGAGTCATCCACTCCAGTAAATTCAAATTTCCCACTCCCAAATTTTCAATATCCCAATGATTCTGTAAGAATTATGTTATTGTTGAGGGGTTCTACATAAGGACAAGTTTGATGAGTATGGCTGAAAACATCTTATTCTGTATTTCCCCTCTGGTTTGAAGCTAATAGAAGAGGGATTATAGCAGGAACTACATCCAGGTGTTTTGGGTGCCAGCTCACTGGAAACACTGTGGATTGAACTTGTAATTAGGCAACAAAATCAGTCAGAAAACCTAGCCTTGAAATGACAAGCTCTTTATTTATTGAAATGTTGACTAAATTCTGAAATCCTCTAACATATACATGGACTATATTTTTTAAAATCTTTCCTTACAGCTAGTGTTTGTTTATTACCATTTCTAGCCACTTATTACTTTATTAACATTTTTTTATTATTTGTGGGCTTTAAATTCTCTTACTTTTTCTTCTACAAATTCATTTTTGTTAAAGATTTTTCTTGTCTGCAGCTGCTGGTAATTTTTACCTAAATATTTAGTCTTAAAAGTTTGTAAAATAGTATCATAGAATGAAGAAAATGGACTTTGTTTGTCTCTAATAAAAATTTCCTGACTGTCTTGAGGAACACTGTCACGTGGCCTAGTTTCCTCATTTTTAATTAGTGTTCATTCCTCATTTTAAGTGTCAATTTCCTATGTTTCAGAAAATAATTTAAAAAATATTACAAAATTTCAAAATAGTTGGGATTTGTATTATCAAATACAAAGACTAATAATTGACGTGACTAAGAAATTATTTCCTCTCTTTTATTCTTTCATCAAGCTGGGGAGTTGGAAGTTATATTATTGAATAACACCCTGACAAATAATATTTTCTGCAATTAAATATTACTTACCACTGTTACTGAGTTTGAAAAGGTAGGGGTTTTCCTTTATGAGAAAATTCCAAGTTTTAAAGATAAACTCATAAACCCAAAACCCACACGTAGATTTTGATGAAAATTTTGGCTTTCAGAAAGGTCAACATGATCTATCCACAGTTTTCTTAACTTGTTGCTTTGTGGTCCAACTGGACCTTTTCATTTTTTTTTGCTCCTTTTTGCTGTTTTCTTCCACAATCTCAGCTGATATATAGAAAATAATTTAAAGACTCTCTGTTTAAGAAGTGTATTGGTTTTAAGTCCCTCTGATAATGTTATCCTTTTAAGCTAAAAAATTCCTACAGTGATAATATTTCTAACAGTTTTTTCAACCTTCAACATTACATGTAGTCTCTCATCTCATTTTCCTTCATTAATTTAAGTTACTGCTTTAGGCTGCCTGCAAGGTTTGTAATATCAAGCACAAGTGCAGTAAACATTGGGATGTGAACATCATTTGTTTTAATTATCCACATCAAATAATTCTATCCTTGTCTTTGAGAAGAAAATGTTAAGAAGTTCCTACCCTTTCTTCTCCATTTCTCTGTTGTTGAAGGTATAGTTGATTCACATTTTAAAGATGTCTTTGGTGTCTTGATTTGTAAGACAATGGAATTAAACAGCAGTCTAATTTCATCATTCTATTTTGATTAAAGAGGCATTTTCTGGAATCTCTTCATGTTAACAGCTCAGACCATTCAGTTATTAAAAAGAAAGAAAAGACATTAAACCCCTTCCTGTTAGGATAAGCCTTGTATAGCCATGTTTGTATCAAAGAGGATAAATTCCTCTTTGAACACACCCTTATTAGCTGCTAGCTTTAGCATATGTTCATTATTTCCTGTCCTGTAAAAAAATTATGTTTCAGTGATTACTAAAGCTTTAATATTTATGGTATTTTTAGAGAGAAAACCTTACTTTCTCATTGCTAATCACTGAGTATTGGATTGAAATGAAGTAACAGCTATTTGACCTTTTAATGTGAGGTTTCAGTTTAATTTAGGAGCTCAGTTCCAAATCTGTTATCCTGAAAATTCCTATTCCGCTAATTTCTAAAACTTAATGTAATTTATCTCTTAAGGGCTTTCATATTTTTTCCAGAGATCTTCCTGAGTTTGAGAATAAAGTTCTTTTTAGATAGAATTAAAATATTTGGTACTTTCTAACCCAAAGAGAGGAGAGGCATTTTATTTTTTAAATCTGATGATGGTCTTGGTCTATTAAACTATTGTATTTACGGGAGAAATCTCAAAAATGCAGTGTTGATTAAAAAAATCTTTTTTTATATCCCTTTATGGTCATCAGCAGAAATAACCTCAGTTTAAGAATAATTAAGTACCTGTGGTTTAAGAAGAATGAGTCTAAATTTCTTGTAATTCTACTAAAAAAAATTCAAGGTCCAGATGCCAAGAGATGAGATGTCTAATTTATAGACTGAGTCTTGCTCTGAAGAGGGACATGTGGCCTGCCTCATCCCTTGCTACACCATGTCTTGTCAAACAAATTGGGGTAATGATTTATAACTTTCTAAAACACCTTTAGGATGTGACCACCGGGTTGAGGGAGGTGATCCTCCCCCTCTACTCTGTTCTCATGAAACCCCACCTTAAGTATTGGATCCAGCTCTGGAGTCCTCAGCACAGTGACATGGACCTGTTGGAACGAGTCCAGAGGAAGCTTATGAGGGTGATCAGAGGGCTGGAGCACCCTGAGAGTAAGCAGGCTGAGAGAGTTGTGGTTGTGCAGCCTGGAGAAGAGAAGACACCGGGGAGACATTCTAACAGGCTTCCAGTGTCTAAGGGGAGCCTACAAGAAAGCTGTAGAAGGATATTTTTCAAGGGCATGTAGTGCTGGAAGTGTTCGAGGCTAGGCTGGATGGGATTTTGAGAAAGCTGGTTTACTGGAAGGTGCCCCTGCCCATGACAGGGGGATTGGAACCAGGTGATCTTTAAGGTCTCCAGTCCCAAATCTTCTGTGATTCTACATACTGTCTACTTTCCACAGATGGAGTAGAGACTCAACATAAGGCTAAAACTGGATTATTTTTTGATTGGTACTAACAGGTGACCACATTACTTAACCAAAATGCTGTTAAATAAAGGCAATGTTCTCATCTGCAAATTTATCTCTCAAAACCAGGCTGAAAACTCCAACATGACAAAAGAGTTCCAGGGTGACAAATGTCTCCATAAAAGTGTTTCACCAGCTATACCTCCTTTTATTTAGTACATCCCCGACTTCCTCAGATTGGTAGTATTACTGAAAAGGGACTTCCTAGGTTAAGAGCAACTCACCATTAAAATACAGTGGCAAACTTACAGATGTATGAGGAGACTGTAAAATCACATAGGTATAATTCTGCTGTTAAAGTCAGTATGTATTACTTAGAATGTCTAAAAGAAAAAAATAAAAACAGAGTTTGGCCTCTCCCTGAAAACTAAGATCTGTAGATGAAATAAAATCATTTGGTAGAATTTGTCACATATATTTTATCCTTTAGGAAGACCATAATTCCTATCTACTGAATAGATTTAAATTCCATCTTTAACTAACTGCTTGCCTGTCAACTCAATTTTCCTGACAACTTTAGACAATGACTTCTGTTGTGCATGGATAAGCTGTATACACTATAAATCCTGTGAAAATTATGTTAGCAATGCCTTGATACCAAAACAGGATTCCCAAAGAAAGTTCATGACTATCAGGATTTTAGTAGAGGCAGAGACCTAAATGCACACAGCCATTCTAAATTTGGGCCTAAGCCAGTGACACGCTTTCATACATAAAGGTTTTCCCGGAAGGCATTCATTATTAATGAGTGTGTGTGCCATCTCCACCTGTTTTGCAAGAGCTATCTCTAGTTTACAAGTGGTAGCATTATGTAAGTTTAGCATTATGGTCTGCAGTGCTCCAGTCCTTCCCTATTGTTGTTAATTTGAAACTGACTGCGTGCATTAGGTCTGCAGATTGTACAGAAGCTCATTCCAGGAAACTGGCTTCAAGGCTCAGCCCAGTCAAGAGTAGGATGACTGACATCATAAGAATGGCTGATCTTCACAGTAAATCACAAATATTTTGCATTTCATAAAGAATGTCCATATTCATATCTCGGTAAAAATACTGTTTAATTCTGGTTATCAGCAATTGATTTGGAACTGTTGTCAAACTGAAATGAGGAAATTAAAAAGTGTTCTGAGAGCCTTGTGAGGAATAACTATTGTCAGAGGAAATCTTGCTTGTAAAGGAGCTGTGTTACTGTCTTCTCTGAAGAAACAGCCATTTGGTGGTTAGAAAATGATGCCTTTTACTGCTGCTGTGTGGAGCACCTGTCACTACATTTGCAATGTCTCTGTGACATGTTTGCTCCCTTGGAGGTTTTTACTTGACTTTCCCTCCCAACCCCAACCCCAAATGATAAAGAGCTTGTGTTTATTTGACATTGAAATTTATTTTTTTTTTAATTCTTTCAGAATTATTGCCCTCACAACATCACCCAGGGAATTTTAAGTCTGCCTTTCCTAATCTTACCTCAGCATGGTGCCAATTACCTTATCTATTCTCAGCACAGCAATCACCTCCAGACAGCCGTATAAAGAGCCTGACAATATACATCACTGTCTGTAAAACACCTCAAAAGTCTGGGCAGCAGCCAGGTTTCAAAAGACCTTGGACAAATTTTTGAATTGTGTCCCATACACCTTAAAAGGATTTGGGAAGATTTAGTCCACAACATGGCTTGAATTTTGAGTTATCTTTCAATACTAGAAACAAATGGCAAACCTTGAAAGATTTGTAATGCTCTCTTCTTGTACTTAAAAACCTAGATCCCCATCCCACACTTGCATATGTGCCTTTCTCAATATCTGTAAGCATTTTCTCATGTGTAAGGCATTCACTCCTCTCCTTCTTCATCCAACACTGAATCAGACTCCTTTTTTTAATGTTTCTGGAGGTAGGCACACTGCTTTCAATAGCGACCTGGTGCTCTTTTTATCTGAATGGGGATTTATCAAGTTTCTGACTGAATGGCTCATGATCATAAAACAAGCAAATCCACTGCATGTGGGCCAGTTGATTGCACACCTACCACAGGTGTGATGGTGCCTGCTTGCCTGGCTCCCCTGAATAATGGGAGCTCTGCAGAGCAATGAACTAGATCATTATATATTACCTTGATTTGTTATCCTCTTTCCACTTGGTTGTAAGTTGCTCTAGACTGTTTCCCATCTCCTTCCTGAGATTCCCAGCAATATCTGGAATCTTGCCTCAAATTTGCCATCTACCCTGCTGCCCTGTAGAGGGGTAATAGGGATACAAATGACAACACAGATGAAAGCAAACAGGAAAAAATGTTCTTATGCTGATTTTTCAATAGAATTGAAATTCCTAGGCAGTGTGAAAAATACCATTAGTCCAAATCTGCCTCATTAGGCACCTAAATGCTCCCAAAGATCCTGCTTTAAGAGATATAAGACAAAAATATTCTCTGAAAGCAGAGATGCACCTGAAGGAGAAATGGAGCAAAGAAAAGTGGAAATAAAACATGTGAAAAAGAAAAACTGCCAGGACTCAGCAGGAGCAGTAAATCCCCAGGAGGAGTGGCAGGAATGATGCAGGTCCATCAGGGTGGGGTCCAGCAGAGCAGGCACATCCCACCACCCCGACCAGGAGCAGGAAATCCAGGGGGCAACCCCAGCCCTGGGTACAAGGCACATTTCTGGGGTTGGGAGAGATGAGGCTGGCCCAAGACATAGGTCTGGGGATAGACCCCAGACAGGCAAGGCAGGGATGTTGGGAGATGGAGCTGAGTCAAATGGCATTGCTGGGGCAGGGGTGATGTCCCAGGGGTGAGAAATGAGTTTCTGGGCCAAGAACGGAAGAGGGAACAACTGAAGGGTGGGAAGTGACAGGCCCCCAGTGCCCTGACAGAAAGATTAATCTTAAGAGTTAAGCACTTTGTAACCTCCTATTAAGCACCTATTCCCTAGTTCACATTCCCCAGATTATTTTAGAATATGCTTTTTGAACCCTATTCATTCCACTTAACCTTAAAATGGCAAAGACCCTTAGGGTGGATTTGTAGCATTTCTCCCTTGATCAGAGGGAGAGATACAGACCTCCAGAAGCCTTTTCAGTCTAAGGTCTGAGCTATCCTCTGAGAGTATCTAGGTTGCTTGTTGCAGTGCGCGGCTCTGTCTCTGGGGTCAGCCCTGCTTGACTGTCTACCCAGCAGCCCTGGCTGCGCTCCAACAGCACCTTTGTGTGGGATCTTGGCTCTACAGCACTGTTACCTTCACTGTCATGGCCATGGTCCGAAAGAGGGGACTCTCTCAAGGCTTTGTGAGCAGATTTTATTCGGGGAACACAGGGGAAAATTCCTGGTCCCAGGCTCAGAGCTTCCCAAGAGAGAGACCCTGAACCTGAGTCCTTAGGGGGCTTTTATCAGCACAATTCCAAGGGGTGGGTACAAGTTGCAAACCAATAAAACAAGGCAAGGTGGCAAATGCCAACAGAATTACCTAAACAAGAAAAAATCAAGCTAAATTGGGGTGGGGTGCTCTGGGTCTCCACCAACCACTGGCCGAGCCTCTAGACCTTGAGAATGATTGATGGATAAAAGGGGGAAAGATGCATTACAAAGGATGGGAAGGGGATGATCTTAGGGGGGGGGACCAATAGAAAACAGTGTCTGGGCAAAGGCCTGGGTTGTCTTGGAAACTCTTATCAACTTCTGATAAGGACAGAGGCCCCTGCTTACAAAATATCTAACCAGCTAAGCTAAAATTACAGTTTACAATAAATGCTATTATAACACTTATAAAATAAATCCAAACAACGCTACAGTTGCTCCTTCAAGTAGCTCTCTCTTTTGACTTTACAAGGTTGACTACATTCCCACGTATTTCAGTTAGGTGCCTCAAATTGGATAGGATGTATCTGCGACTTATTGCCTATGATCTCTTCCCCCATATGACTGTTCTCTACTTCTCTCAAAGGTCTGAAAATCCAGTCGTGAGGAGATGTCATGGTCTAATCCTGCTTTTCAACCTGACTGTGATCCTGAAATATAAATAAATTTACTACAGGTAGGTAACATAGCATTGCTCCTTTCAGAAAGAAGAGCACACACCCAGACAACTTCCTTATAGCTCTCTTGTCTCTTTCCTCTATGGAAAGAAATTACCTACAAGGTTAATGCTGACTTCACGTAATCTGCACTAGGAGATTGAGTCATAAAAGCAAAAATGGTCCTGGAGGCAGAAATAGTTGTAAAATCATGTTAAAGGAAAATACTCCTCCTTGGCTGAGACTATAAGTTTCTAACAGCCCAAAACTAGGTAGCACAGTGAGAAGGGAAGCACATCTCCTGCTTTGGCAGGGAAGTTACTCATGTTAGGATACCACAGTCTTCAGATGATAGAAGCTTGCTAGTGGCCAGACCACATACTAAAACAGATTCCATCCATGGAATTAGCAAAGGATATTGCATAGATGGAGAGAAATAACCCACTATATTCTATTTTCTTGTACTAAATCCCTCTGGTGATTTAAATAGGACACAGAGTCCATGTGAGCGGGTTCATGGGGATTGCTCCAACTTTTCCATCCACTTTCACTGTGAATCTGAACCAACACATTTAAACCAAACCCAACAAAAGTGAGAGAGTCCTGGAGAAGATAAAACATTTTAAGCTGCTTCTAAAAACAGTTCATGGAATTATTTAGCTTAGTCCTACTTATGCAAAAGCAGGGGAAGAGTGCATTAATCAAAGCCATGTGGGAACTGTGCAACATTATAAATGGAAGAGATTAAAAAAATATAAAAAGAAAAAGACAGAGAGCCAACAATGTAGAAAGATATGAAGAGGCTCAGAAAGTGGATCAGAGAGACCAGGGGACTGAAATCATGGCCAAGAGAACAACAGGGGAGCCAAAGGACAAACTGGAAAAGGGAAAGGAAAAGCAGAAGGCAAACTTTGCAACTCAGTACCATGCCAAAACACAGCTAAGAAATTAAAAGGAAGACCTGGAGAAAAACAGTATCAACAAAAGTATAATCTGAGAAGACCATTGCTGCTCTACTGCTGACTACCTACACACTGATTTCTCTAGACATAAGGAGAAAAAAATCGCTGAGTAGCTCATAACTCTTAGACCTACCTGAATGTTGTGTCTGCTGACTTTTAGGCCTTCAACCTCACAATTAATTTTTAAATGCTGTTTTCTAGAATAAAAGTTGTTTTTCTGTTCCAACGATTGACATTTTTATAGTCTTAATGTAGTTTATTATTTTTTTCTCTTTGCATAAGGATATTTTTAACAGTAGGTTGAAATTTATGAATTATAACTGTTCTTTTGGTATAGCAAATCTCCTTTTAAACTAACATGTTTTTTTAATCAAAAAAACTTCTTTCCTGTTAGAAACCTTGTCCTTTTTTTCAGTTCTTTTTAAAGACAGTTCATGATAATTTGCATTAAAAAATTAGTCAAAGTCAAATTGTGAAGCCATCTTGAAGTATCTTGAAGCTGTAATTTCCAAAAACTGTTATATTAAAAGAAATTAAAATTTTAATTTTTTAGTTAGTTGCCTGCTCTCCATGCTCTAGTGAGATCAAGCATCACAGTTCAGTAAGAACTAAGTTGCTGGATCTTTTTCCTTTACAGATTTTTGCTTTGTTTCAGGTTGTGCACATATTTATCTGTACCTCTTATTAGATTCTTGTTATTATATAATACTTAAAGGGCCCTATAAATTAGGAAGAGTTTTGGGTTTTTTCCATGATATGTGCTTTTTCCATATTTCTGTGTACTTGTAACCTTTGTAAACATGACTTCTTCATACCTTTTGTTTTGATAAGTATAATACATAATGTAAGATAATATCAAAGAATTCCAAGGGAGACAGCCTATCCTTGCATGTGTGGGTAGGCGCTTAGCAGAATCAATATTCATTCTTAATCTCTTACTATATGTGCTGAATCATTAGTGCCATATTTCCAAATATGCAGTTGCCAATATTTGTTTGGGATTTTTTTTTTAAGTGTTTCCAGAAAGCTTTTTCACTGCTTTCTTTGGCTATGGAAATCTCATTTTCTTAGTCTATCTCAACAAAAATGGAGACAGAAAATCAGCATCTGTCAGTATTAGTGTTAAGAGAAAATTGTTTGATCATGAAAAAACTAAACAACTGTCTTGAAACTACCATCCCATTTATTTTCTTTCAAGGTAACTTAGAAGTATTTTAATACTACTACTACTAATAGTAATAATAATAATAATAATCTACATTTAGTGTTCTGAGGTTCCCTGTGTTTTCTTTAGCTGCAAAGTGTTCAAAACAGCATTGCCTGGTTACTGCACTCCATGACTGCCTTCTGCAAAGGATAGTGGGCATTAAATGATTGACATCACAATACAATTTTCATTCAGCTACTTATATTTTGTGGAGTCTTGTAAGATATATTGCAGAATGCCTCTGTAGCTCTCAAGAATCTTTGCAACAACTAAACAAATTCAGAAGGGATAGTTAAACCATTGATATATAGTTATAGCAGGAGTAAGTACAACAGTAAAATTAACCTTATATGCAAGATTTATGGATCCAACATGACTTCTTCCAATTAGCTGAAATATTCAGCCTCAGTATAAATAGCCTTCAAGGCAGGAGTAAAGATGCACTGATTAACATAGTAAACAATCTTGCTTATCAGTTAATAAACAAAACAACAAAAGACCATCTACATTTAGTGCTCTGCTGGCAGACAGTCAAGCCCCAAATAAACAACAGTTGTGTTAAGATCTAAATAAAACTGAGGATGTTCTGAGTCATAGATGGAAATTTCTGAGAAAAGGCTGTGTTTGTAATAAAGGAAACTACATAGTCACATGATTTTCAGATGCAGAATTCAAGATGCTATATAACTATAGTATTTTTTTAATAACCTTTTGGCTGGGGGCAGGTATCTTGTTTCAGTTACACTGTTTACATTAATTATATATAGAAAACTTATTTATTATTCATGAAAGCTAACAAGGGTAGAGACCTATCCTATTGCTCATAGTAATTGTGTCTTCAACAGCATGAAATATGGGAGAGAAATGTTGTAAAATATTAGAGATTAATTTTAACTTCTCCTTTACTTTCCATGATCTGTAAATATTCAGTGTTGACTGAGGCCGAAAATCTATCTGTCATAGAATACTATAGTTTCATCCTCTATGGTTTTTAATGTGCTACTTGAACATCACAGTGTGCACATCTGAGTTAAGATTCCAGTTTCCCAGAAAGTTTGCACAATGCAGGCATAATTTATTTTCAAATATATGGATTTTTCTAGATGTTGTTACAATCAAGTGTGGTATCATGACATTTAACTATGTTATGCATCCGGATCCTTGCTGTTTGAGAAAATGGAATGAAAATGAGAGGAAGTTACGTAGCATAACCTTATTAGCTTTTGAATGAATCTTAAAATATTCTGATTATTGCCTCTTACAACAAAGATCTGTAGTTAAAATTTCCACAGGCGGCTAAAATTGATGGCAGTTTTAATAAAAATTCTAATTTAAGAAAGTATCAAATCCTTGTTTAATTCCCATGATATAAACTTTAATAACTGAAATAGAATTTTGTAATTTCTATTGATTTATTTTTTTGATCTGACAAAGTTTGGTATTTTCTAGGGACGGAAAAAAAAGAAACCAGCTCAGTTTTGTGCATTAAAAAGATATTTAATGAAAAATAAGTATTAGAAAGAAACTTCTTTCAATGTTTATTTCATTATTCAGGAAGGAAAAGCAAGGCTTACTTCTTTTAACTCACTTTCAGTAGCTTTCAATAATTTTTGGTGAACTATATGAAAAATACTTCTGGACACATATCAAAAAGAAGTTGTGTGGGGGGGGGAAATCTCTTCATCTCTCTTTGTTTAAAAGCCACTTATTTATTCTATACTGTGATTAGTTAAAGAGAAAAGATAACGAACATTTCTTTTTCAAGAACTGCTGCTGTTGTCATCCATGTTAAGCTTTAAAATCTGGATCTTACTCTTTTATATTTTATATTATTTTATATATTTTATATATATTCTATATTATTTTACATAATATTTGTACCAATCACTGAGAAGAGCAATAAAAGTCCTGTTTTCTATCCAACAATGTTCTTAAACCTAATTTTATTAAAAATTTTAAAATAACATTTTCTACTTTGGAGAATAATTATAATGCACTGAGGCTTAAATCATAGGTAGCTCAGTACACAGTTTTGTTGTGATATAATCTAGTTTTTCAAAGAAAACAGACTTTTTTAGTCAAAAAATATTAAGTTTTTGTACCAACTCACCCACTGAAAAAAAAAAAAAAAAATTATGATAGTCAGATTAGTCCTAACACCAACTTGGTGTAGAAATACTATCATTTCTCAAAGGCAGCTATCAGTACTGCCAGTCTTTATAAAGATCATCTGAAATTTCACCCCACTTTTTTCTATGTATCCTGTTTTCAGTTATTTCTGGCAGGATTTTAATATAAGGTCTGACAAACTATTCATGTAAAGAATGAGGACACTAAGCCAAAATCTGCAGCTGAAGGAAAAGATGTAAAGTTAAAAACTCTGAACATTACTGAGTGAAAACATTTGTCTCTGAAATAATATCTTAAATAAATTCCATTTCTTAACACATGAAACAGATTCTTAACGTGAGGTATAAAAACCAGACTTGTATTTAGTATTTTTGAAACTATGCAAAGAAAAAAATAAGATCAAATATTTAACAATATGATCTGACTTTCCCCCCCAGATTATTCTTGTGTTCAAATTCTAATCATACGTCACAGTGAGGAACTTTATGAAAGACCTTATGCATGTTTGTGAGCTGGGGAAGCACATCTTGTATTTGAAAACAAGAGGTTAATGAAAGTCTAACTTAAGTCTTAGTGAGATAACAAAGAGTGAATATAAATCTGTTTAAAATTATACTACCATTTACAGTCCCAAATATTCAGTTACAAAATATCCCAAATTAAGTAACAGTTAAAGCTGACACACACAAGTATTGTAATATCTACCATTTTTTCTGAGGTTATGCTTCACATTTTCAGAGGATTGTTTGGCAAGTCATAAGCATCCCAACCTATTTTTAAACTAATTTTCCTGGTGTGCATTCTTTCACCTTGTTATAAGGTGTTGTTGAGGTTACTCAGTTCCATTTTGAACAGCCAGCTTCCTTTACTCACAATTTTTTCACGCTTTCTCAGCATGTCATGTTACATCTACATTTTACACATGCTAGATAGTTTTAATTGCTCTCTCTGTTATTTGGAAAAGGTAGTTCTATTCTGTTCCCAAGGCTGTATTCCTTTAGTAAATAATAATTGACCATTTCTGAGTAGAATTTATAGCTCTGGAACATCTGGTATCATCCCTCGCTTGCAGTTTCAAGGCTTCTCATACCATCTTGTTTAGGGAGGCTTGTTATAAACCATTATTTGACTTCACAGCCTTCAAGTCAAGCCTAGGTAATGTTTTATTAGTGGAAGATAGTCAAAGATACAGCTCAGTTTTAGGGCCATTAATAGCTGCCTCCACAAAAATGATGATTGATGAGGAGATGTGTATGCATGTCCATAGATGCACTATACTTCTGTAGCTACCTGTTATTAATATCTATTAGTTTTGGCATACCTCTGAATTTATCAAAATTGCTTCTCAACACTATTTAGATAGGCTTCCAGTACTTAACTCTTTCATGCACCTACCTTGCGATGTCTAAAATCCCACATTGCCAGGTCACCTCCCTACTGGGTATGTTGCTGGAATTAAACATATAATTTTTCCATTTGAGATGGAAAATTGCAGAAAAAGCAAGGTGTCATAGAAATGTTGTAGTTAAGAATACCTCCAGAATGCTTTGGTTGAACAAAAGTTAATTCTACAGTCAAGGCAGTCCTTAAAAAGATTCACTTTAGCTTTCTTCCAGGTAACTCCTAACTTTTTCTTCTACCTCTATATTTTTTCTTTAATCAAATACAACTTTGTCACATACAGATAAAATGTAGATTGGTGAGATTAACTAGCTGCTGTAATTTTTGTAATAAAAGTTTTGAAGTGCCTTCTGTTTCTGCTTCTTTAGCTGAAGGTCTCTGAACAGTTAATTGAACTCCTTCAAAAGTATTAATGACTGATGGAGACTGTATGGAAAGAAAAATATCTGTTGTTTGCATCCCTACTCTTCCATTTTATTGTAAGATAATTTTTCATAATTTCTCCTATAATTTCTCTCTCTTCCCTTATTTTCTGACTTCCAGAATCTATAGTCAAAGAGTGGGAGGAAAGAAAGTTTGTGAAAGTACAGGAATACTGAATGTAGTTCATTATGATTAAAATTCAATAGAAAATTAAAGGTACTATTGCAACTCAATTTGCAATATACCTTTCTTCAAACATTAAAAAGGATTTTTTAAAGCATAGTTCACACTTGTTTTCTAAAAGAGGTATTTTTGAGGATTTCATTGATTAAATACATTTTTCAATAAAAACATACATCTGTTGTCTCTCTCTCTCTATATATATATATATATAATTTTTTTTGTCTTCAAAATGATTTTTCATTTTGAATGCTAAGCCAGTATACATCATTTAAAACAGCCAAAATACCTATGAAGGATTCGGAATCTATGAGATAAAATTGTATTCACTCAGTTGAGCTGCACATTTTTCTCTCTTTTGGATGAATGAAATCTATTTTGACTTTTCATTGCAATTTTATACTTTGAATTTTTTATGAAACAGGAATCTTGTCTTTTATATGTAATCTAGAGGCTTGCAACTGGAAGGATGAACAGCAACTGCTGGAGAAACATTGGAGGACGTGTTTTCTGTTACCCAAATCAAAATGAAATTGTCAAAAGAGTCCCAAGAGAACTAATAACAGATGAAGGCGTAAAGAATCAACTGGTGGCAGTGGAATTTCCCTTCCTTTACTAGTGATGTTTTCACAGCTGAGTGAGTCAAAGTGAAAGGAATCAATTTCAGCGACAGCCTTCATTTTCTAATTATTACCGTGTTTGCTGGACTGAACACATCTTTTACTCCTAATGTAATCATTAAGTAGCCTCTTTGTCCCTCCACACTAAACAATATTCACTAAATCAAGAGCAGGTACTTCCTGTTATTTTAATGGATCATATACTTCCCAGCTAAGTATTTCAAAGTGCAACAAAATCACAATTTCTTACCCAAAATATGAAATTAAATCATGTAAAAAGGGAACTATGACATTTATAGGACATATTCCTTCTACTAAAGATGTGATAACTTAAGGACTCACATTTCTCACCTTGAAGCATAATACAAGAAAAAGTAATGATTTTTCTTTATAAGGAAACATGTGGGAAAGGTAATCAACATGTGGGAAAGGTAATTTTGCTTCTTAGTATTTATTTTCAATTTCTGTGGGAATATATAAATAATTCCAGATTAATTCAATGGATGTTCTCCTTGTTACCAGAAGGTTGATGGGAGTCTATATTTCCTTCCTGGCTTCAAGCTAGGCAGTCTTTTCTAGAACTTATAAGAACCTGTACTATACTGGTACCTAATTTATTAACCATAAAATTCCATCAGGTTACTCTTCCTGAAGGACTTGGACAATATCTGTAACACAGATGTCATGGTGTGAATTAACATTTTACCATCTGAAACATAATGAAAGAATCTCTGTTTATTCAGTGGAAAGTTCAGATCTCTTTTCTGCAATTTTGCAGAGTAAAATGTCTCCTCAGTGTCTCCTCTCAGAAAGTTTCTACTGAGATATATATGCCCAGCTTGAGCAGTGGTCACATCTTCAAAAAAGGTTAGACATTTGGGGTATTCTGAAATTAACCAGAATAGGAGAATCAGAGCAGCACTCCCATTTCAAGAAATTATTGTTTAATTTTTTTTCATTTTTTAAATTGTTTTGATTGTTTAGAATTTTTAAAAAGAATAAAAATTTCAGGTTAAATTTCTAATTAAGCTATTTTATGGACTTGAAAAAAATTCTTACTTTTTCCTTTCTTTTCAAAACTGATGCTCATAAAAACCTAAAACTAATAAAAATATTAATACTGATCCTGTTAATAGTGTTTTCCTTTAATGCAGCTGTTTAGTAAAACACATACAAAATTTCAGATGTATTGACTCTTCCAAATGTCAACTCTAAAAGCCAGCAGCACATGCTGCAGATTCTGCCTGTTAGCCCGTGTTCAAAAAACTCTTTATGGCCACTGTTTTTCTGTAAGATCACTAGAGGTCCAATACTTCCTAGGTTTTCAACATTCCTACATGACTTTGCTCCCTGGCTGCATCTCGTATAATAAATTACAGAGAGAGAAAATCCTACCCACAGGAACATGTAGTGAACAATGTTATTCTCTCTATTTCTAAATAGTTAGAACAGTTCTTGGCAGAGTTTTGGCCTTGCCCAACTAACACTACCATTTCCTAGGCACAGCTGAAGCACAAGTACATCTCAGAGATGATTTCCAATAGTTGGATGAAGTTACTAGTGTTCGGGGTTAAGACAAAAAAATCACATGAATAAAGATTATTTTGTGATATTTGCCTCAGACATTTCAGTTTTCTAGCCTTGTTTCCACCTCTATATTGAATCGCCATCATGAAGTGTTTAGGGCAAGTATTTGGTAATATTTTCAGGACATAATTTTCACGTGAATAAAAACATTTTCTTTAAAGTAACAAAAATGTTGTTTTCATCCAAATCAGTTTCATTGAAAGGTTTCTACTGAGACCAGTCTAAATTTGATCTTGAGAATTGTTTAGGCCTCTGCATGCAATCTCACTGAATTTGTGAGATAAAGTCCTTTGTCTCTTGCAAAGGCAATGCCTTTTTCTCTTCTATACATTTGTCTATCATTTTTGTATTCATGTAAACTTACAAATATTCATATCTTGTGGAAATGCTTTCCTTCTTTTTTATTTGTTTTACATCAGACACCTTTTTATTTCATTTTGTTCCCCTTCCATTCATACTAGTTATTCACTGCCATCGGACAATGAATGATTGTTCCTTACTTCCATTATCTGAGGCAGTTTTGATTTTAAAGACCAGAACCATCAGAACCCTTACACTTCTCTTTTACAGGTTGAATAGGTCTAGTGTACTTAACTATTTGTCTTATACATCGTACATACAGATTGTATACATACAAAAACTTTTCCTTAAGACTGAAAATATTTTAACTCATAAAACAGGAGGTAAATCAGGCGAAATGGTTGTAAGGATCGTGTTTTTGAGTATACCTGCCTCAGTTCCTGATTTTGAAGGAGGAAGTGCTGACTTATGCCATACTTCAGATCTTCACTACAGAGCTTTGCAACAGAGCCTCTAGCAGTGTAATTTTCTTTCTTCAAGTTGTTCATGAACCCAATTTGTTGCTTCTAAGTTAATAAGGAATTGAATAAAAAATTCAAACTTTCAGTTCCCTCCATGCAGAAAAACCAATTAAAATAACTAACTGGATATTTTGTACTCTTATTAACACAGAGGAGAATTATAAGGACTGCATCTGTCTTCTAGATTCTTTAAACTGTAAATGCAGTTATATCAGTATATTTTAATACCTCTCTCCTCCTCTCACTGCCCTTTTCTTTTTGTTTAAAGATTTATCATCAAATGAAAGGAAATAAAATTAATTTCAGGGATCTCTCAACATACCAGTGAGGAATAGTTTCAAATGTTTTGATCACTAGTGAAGATACACTTCCCTGATGGCATAGTGACCCAGTTTCTGAGTCCTAGAAAAAAACAGAAATTCTATCATGGGTTACTTGGAAAAGCAAAAAAATTGTTAATAAATGAATTATATTTTATAAAGTAGGCTTATTAAAAAGATTTTTACCTTTGATTTTAGATTATTTTCTCCTTTTAAAATCAACTTTGGTGCTAATCATGTCAAAACTTGCAAAATTTCCCTGCTACTGTACTATATTTAAATAAAATATAACAATAGCGGACATCAAAATATTGTTTAAGAAAACAATAATATGGATTTCTAATTTCTTAAGTCATTTTTTAAAATCAATTCCAAACACAAGTTGACTCCATGGTACTCAGTAAAATTTCTTTTTCACATCTATGGCACTATTAAAAGAAAGCCTGACTAGCCTTTCCAACAGGACCATGGACAGTGCCTAAGTTGTTGCGATGATTTTAGATGACTGCCACTCGATCACCCATAACAATAAAATTAGTAAAAAGGCATAGAATAAAATATATAAAATATAAAACTTTATATTTTAACTACTACTGGCAATTTTTAATGGCATCATGCTCCTCCATGTAATCTGATCTTTTTAAGCATAATTGTCTTTAAAATTTGTTATTTTTCTTTTCAATAGGTGATATAACAGCAGACTAGAGAGTGTGTCTTTAGTTTGTGCTGCAGAGCAACTGTTTGGATCATGAGGAAAACTGTCTACATAAGCTTATGAAGACATCTACTGTGTGCAGTATTGTGGGGAACTCCAGGGCTTTGTTGCTGTTTCAGCTAAATTACACAAACAAGGATAAAAATACAAAAGCTGGTCCTCTCATATGCTTTGTAGAGAGAAATACTATATGTAACAGATATATAAACTCTATAAAATTATCAAGGAGATATTCAATACATCAAGACTCCTTAGTCTAAGGGTCATGTTCCATCCAAGCAAAGCTTTATTGCAGAACATGCAATAAACTGTGTTAGTGATATCACTGGAGTTATTTGCAGTGTAAAATACTGTTCATTACAAATAAAGATGACAGTCTGGCTCAAACAGGATTAAATGAAGAGTGAGAGTAAAAAAAAGGTAATCACTTCAAATTACAGCGCTAGAATGAAACCCTGAACTAGCTCCTATAAAACTATTTATAGGCTTCAGCTGTTCTCATGCTGAGAACATAAAATATCCTTGTTTGCTGATGCTTAAATGTCTTTAAGAGAGAACTGTCACCATAAAATCTTTCCATGTAACTGAAATCTCTAATTACTCTTTGATCTATGTATAGCTTACTCATTTCCTTTAATAATGTATTTTGGCCAGTGTCCCCAGCTGACAACAGACTTATTTAATAAATTATAGAGAACTCCACAACATTTGTTATATATCATGAGATACAATTTGACCATTAATTGACCATTAATCACTAGTGTTTGGAAGAAGAATAAAATCAAAACCAAGAAAGTTGGTGGTACACTTCCTCACTTCATCAAGCTATCTTCATTGCCCAGTATCTCAGGAGACAATTTTGCATTTTGGTTTTCAGAAACATCCTGACAGCGTAGTGGTGTATTGCTTTCTAAAGCTTGAAAAGAACCTGGGCCCTGGTGCAGATTCTGCAGTTCCTCTCAAGTCTTCTCTGGTTGTTTATTTACTTGTGGAAAAGAAACCAGTTACAGCCCCCTTTGATTAAGAATACACAGCTATAAAATGAGATTTTAGAAAACTAAGATTTAGATTATCAGAAGAGTGACTCTGGGAACACAGCCTAAGATCTGTAGTCCCTGTGTGAGCAGATGGAAATGTAACTTCAAAAATTTAACATGCACTAGGGTATTAAAAATAAAATGTAAATAAATGTTATTATTTGTAAACATAACAGTTAAGTCTTAAAATAAAGTAATAAAAGGGGGAGAAAATGTAACAAAAGGCTTGTGGACCAAAATATGGACAGGGAGAGATCCCTCACCAATTACTGCCTTAGGCAAAACAGAATCAACTTGAAGAAATTAGTTTAATTTTTGCCAATCAAATCAGAACAGGGAAATGAAAAATAAATCCAAATCCTAAGAGCACCTTCCCCTCAACACTTCCTTCTTCCCAGGCTTGACTTTCTTCCTGAATTCTCTGCCTCATCCCTGCCATCAACACAGGGACACAGGGAATGGGGGCTGGGGACAGTTCATTATATGTGGTCTCCTCTGCACCTTCATCCTCAGGGAGAGGACTCCACATTCCAGTAATGGTCCCTCCCATGTGAGACAGTTCTTCATGAACTGCTCCAGTGTGGGTCCCTTCCACAGGGTGCAGACTCTCAGGAATGAGTCACAAGTCCTGCCAGCAAAATCTGCTCTGGAGTGGGGTCTGTTCTCCATGGGTCCACAGCTCCTGTCAGGAGCCTGCTCAAGCCCAGGCATCCCACAGGGTGGCAGTGTCCTTTGGGGATGGTGGATACCTGCCCAAGTGTGAGACCCTCCATGGTGGATATCTGCTTCACAACGGAGGTCTCCGATGGTATCAGCCTTGCCCAGTGGCAGGTCCATCTTGTAACCGGGTGGCCATCAAACATAAGAGAAGCTTCTAGGAGTTTCTCACAGAAGCCACCCCTGCAGCCCACCCCATACCAAACCTTGTCATGCAAACCCAATAAATTTACCTTTGTGACCTGAGATATTGTTTGCCTTTAGTAATTTTTGAGCCCAGTCCTATGCTCATGGATGTCAATGTTACAGAACCATTGCCTTTAATAGAATAATGTCTTTTCCCTTAAAACTATAGAAGTAAAAAATATTGAGGAGTACTTATCTGAACTACTTATGTAGTAGTTCATTCCTTTTTCCTAGTGTCAATTTCTTTTGATTTACGAGTTAAGATAATTTTGCTGTTTAAAAAAGCAATGAGGTTTAATTAAGCAATGAGGACTGGTAGTCCAATCCTGTATCTATCATTTCTTTTTAGTTATGTTGTAAATTCTAACCGTGTTTTATAGTTATTGGCTAAAAAAAATTCCATGTCAGAGAATCTACCACTATAGGGAATAAAAAAAAATTTACTGCTGGTTCAGATACTGTAGATAACCAAAGGAATACTGGATATTTCCTTTCTCATATTGTATACAGATATAAGCACACTTCAGTGCAAGCAGATGTGAATTACAGTTTGAAAATATCTGAGAAATATTACCATCTTATTTGACATAAGAAAAAATCATATTCATCCCAATATGAGTATCCCAATTCATTGCAGTATTATGATTAACCACAATTAAAAATGACTCAAAATTAAATTTATTATTAATTATTCTACCAATTTTTTTCACTGAAAAGATCAAATTGTAAAAAGATCAGTAGGCTGAGCTGCCTACTAGCGTTAAACTACAACAGTCCCCTTAATTTAATTGATCACTCTGGGTTAATCAGTCAGTAGTCTTATGTTCTCTAAGTAACAATAAAACAAATTTGAGAGGCTGAGGACATCTGAGAAGTCCACAAAGCAGCTGAGTGATACTGCACTAGATATGCAGAGGTATTCTGGAAACTACATAGGATAACCTCAAGCCTTTATATTTAGGCAATGAAACCTTAAACATTAAATTTAGAAATCCCAAGACCAGCATAGAAGGGAGCAGACTAAGTGAGAATAACATATGTTGAAAATAAGGAATTCAACGAAGTTGTTTACTGCAAATAGTGAAAAGTTTGAAAATAGTAAGACATTAATACCCAGATCTTTACCAAAAGTCTTCATTCAATCATGTATATTTAAGGCAATCTTGTAATATGAATGGAATGTAATAAAATAATGGATGAGTATTTAATTATGTTATGCTCCCTGTCAGAATTTGTTTTAGTACTTGGTCTGGAAGCATGTCTTTGGAAACATCAGCTGAATTAAAAAAATAATTAAATTAGAGGACATAGACATAAGACTGGAGCCTTTCAGGCTCTGAATACGTGTACAGAGTCCTCATTTTCTGGACTGGACACGTTATATATTTCTGCTTGAAAGATAGTGGTTATAAGATAATCAAATGTGCTGCTAATGTGAGAAAAAAATTTACTGTCAGGGTTGTGATATATGATATTTATCACTCTTTTTATTATTTGAACATATTAAAAAGTACAAATTTTACTTTAACTTTGATTATGACACCTTTCGAAAGTAATTATTATTTTCCATTTAGTCCCCATTATTTTTTAAATAGCCTCAATAAATGGCAATGAAGATTCTATTTTTGTTGCCCTTAGTGGCATATATTTTTGCTGAGTCACATCTAATTGAGTTTCTGCAAATTCGACAAATGTGTGTGAACTAGAAATCACTGCTGAATTTAGGCTAGTATCTATCCAGAAGTCAACTGTGCTAATGCAAGCATCCAAAAAGAAAATCATGGCAAGAGAGTCATTACAGTCTGCAATTCATATAATGGATTTTTGCAATGTGTGTTAAAAATAAAGATATTTTGCCTTCTACACAGTTTTATAATAACTCTTAGAAAATAGAATATCAATGATGATATGAATAAAAAAGTTCATGATTAGAGGATCTGCCTGCATCTCCTTTCACTTTCTGGTTGCTGCATTCATCCCTACCATGTTTGGCTTCTTGTGCCCAATTATCTTAATGTAGCATTGTAGGATTCTTCCATGTAATTTTAACATTTTTATTAACTTACAGCCCCAAGAGTGATAGCTACTGCAATATAACTGTTCTAGAAAGAGGCAAAGCTATACAGAGATGCCTCACTTGTCCAGCAGCATCAGAGACTGTTGTGCCTCTGTACATATTAACAAGTACAGAGGTACATGGCAAACTCTGGCAGTGGAGACTTTGAGCAGTTTGGACGCTTAGATATTCAAAGAAAAAAAATAGATCTTTGCAGAATTTTATTAACATCTTAAAGGCAAGTTCCACAGAGACTTTCATAGTGTTTTTTTAGGATCTAACCTGAACAACATGCATGCATAGCTGTGCTACTTGAAGCCTAGTCTCTTATAATGATGAGGTAGTTCTTCCAAGCACTTCAGACTATTAAAACACTTCTTGAATTCAGCTCTTCTCTAGCCCCTACAGGACATAAGCATACATAATGCTAGAACTTGCCTTCTCATCACATTATTTCACAAATGCACTCTTTTTCTGTCTAGCATCTATTCAGAAAAAGCTTAAAGGTGAAAACCATGAATCTTAGACCAAAACATTTGAACCTGAGTTTAATTAAGACAAAAGAATGGTTTGGAACACCTCCAAATTATTTAGATAAGACCTAGACCTGAAAGCATTTGGTGAGTTTAACACAAATCTTTCCACCATGGGATGACCAGAAGCAAGGGAAAGGAAAGGCAAGCCCGTGGAGATGTGTTATCAGGGCCTTTTCAGTGCAAGTGTTGATCTCTGTGAAGTGATTTAACTCCTGAGAATACATTCTTGCTTCAAAATAAATATGTCTGACAGCTTTCAGCAACTCAAACCTTCAGGTCCCCCCAACATAATTGGATTGTGTTTTCAAAGAGTTTCTTCCTTTATCCTGGATTGAAGCAAGCAAGCTCTTTCTTAATTATATGCTTTAATGCTTGTTGAGAGCTGAAGGATAGGAGCAAATAAGCTAAATCCCACCAGATCAAAGTATTTTTACAGAGTACAGTACTTTGCCCAGCAGCAAGAGACATATCAAACATTGACCTCTTCACAAAGGCATTTAGCCTCATGGTTGGCCTTCTAACAGTTATTTGTGATCTCTTCCCCTGTTTGCCACAATTCATTTCTCTTCTCTTCTGCTGGAGAATGGTTCATAGCAGATTATAAACTATACAGTTGACTTACTGCAGGAGTCACACCTGCTACAGAAATTCTTGTAATACTTCAAAATCCCATAGAAGTGACTTATTTTCTCTTTCACTATTTTTTTTTCCTTCTGTCTCTCATTGCATAACATTTCTGACCATTTATTCACTATTAAAATCTATAAGACCAAAGCAGAATTTCTCCCACTGTAGCAGTCAAATTTCTAGTGTCAGTAAATATGTTGTTCAGAGTTTATCTAACTTCAGCCAGTTTTCAATTTTTTTATTGCACTAGTTTGGATTCATCCAGTTATATGAAATTCTTACACATGGACTTTGCTCATTTATTTCCTCATCTCCAATTTTATATCTTTACATGTATTTATTTTTATTGCTTTTTCTGTGTTCTTTTTAGTTTCACTTTTGAGAATGGATGTGACATGTATTTTTGTTTTGAAACAAATAAAGTCCATAGGAAATATTCCAAAATATTTCCATCAAATTTTGTGATTCCTGGACACACTTTCCTTTACTTTTGCCCTTGTGTGCCTCTTTTATTCTTCCCATCTCATCTGTTTTTTCTCATACTTTTTGATAAAATTAAGCTTATGCTCTATCACAAGAAATTAGTGCTGTGTACTAGTAGTGTCTCCTTCTCATATTAATATGCCAGACTAAGCCCACATATAAGAAAACATTTTCTGCCTATTTTAACTCTCTTTGGACCTCCCTAGGATTAATGGACTATGTGTTTGACAGCATGCACCAGGCTAGATTTCCAGTACTTACTCTAAATTCCTACAGGGCTTCCTCCTTCTTCTGGTCCTCTAACCAGTTTTCCTGTCTGCAGCAGCAAGAGCATGACCCTTTAACTTTGTAATTAATTTCTTCTAGAAAAGCAGAATTTATTTTTTCTTAAACTAAAATTAAGTAGAGAAAGGACACTGTTAAATGTAGATTTTCTCTTAACTTTTGTGCCATCCTATTTTTCAAAAGTTGACTTCAGAACCATACGAATGGTGGCCAAAATTTAAGTGAACTGAATGCATGTCCACATACACAATCATAATTTCAAATGATCTCCATTAATTTATCACAGTGACAATAACAATGTGAGTTGCACAAGTCTGTAACATTATTGTAAGTTATTATTTCTAGTGGACAAAGAATGAACATGGGGAATGAATTTGCTTTGTATTTCTTCAGGTAATAACTAGAGCCTTATCAACATACTTGCAGGTTAGGAATTATCTAGCCTCTAAGGCTTTCATCTATTCTGTAATTCTTGTAAATGACCAGAGTCAACAGAGAGTTCCCTGGGCAGTGAGATCCCGATTTTAGAAATTTTCTTGGCAGCCCTCATGAGAAAGAGCTCTAATGAAAAGAAAGATGTCTACCTACCTTCATACTCAGGATAGTGTTTGCAGGGAGTTTTTACCAGTGTTGTGATGTTCTGTCTTTTCTTTCTTTTACAGAAATTTTTAACGTCCACTGTTAGCCATAGCTGTTTTATAAAACTTCATGGTGGACCACCAAGTAATAATAAAAAACTGATCCTTTCAAGTGATCATCTCAACAGTAAATAAGAGCATGTAAGTCTCAACTTTAAAAGTGATTTTTGGTCAAAACGATAAAATTTTAAACCATATTTTCATAATACATCCTTTAACACGGGCCATTGCTAAATCCAGACTAAGAAACTGATTTGCTTCTCTAAGCTTCTCGTTTAACAGATGGATAAAAGTGTTTTTACAATTAGATAATTTTAGGCTAATTTTCAATTTTTTTTTTCTCAAAAAGGCAAAATATTCTACTAATTGCTAGATTTAAAAAAAATCCCTATTAATTCAGTAGTTGTCTTGAATATAATGATAAAAGTACATATTTTTTTCATTTAGAACATTAATTTGATAGTACTTTTTTTTTTAAATCTATCATTCTTGAATTTCATATCATAAGCTGCATAGTAAGGTGTTAAAACACCTGTGCAAACCTTACCAAAAAAAAAAAAAAAAAAAAAAAAAAAAAAAAAAAAGCTATAAGTTATGTTAGAAAAAAGACATATTTTTCTACTAAATTTAACATAATGTGTAAACTATACCTTCAAAGGAGATAGGTTGCTTCACTCTGCTAAATTAAAATACCAAAGTTTAAAAATAAATAAAATTTTATTTTATTAAAGCAAACCCCAAAATTAAATGGCAAGAATAAACAAGACCATGTGTTATCTACAGCAGTTTACAATTCTTTCATTTCAGCTTTTAATCCCTGCCAAAGATACTAGTGAATAAAAGGAGCTTGAAAATTAGTGGAAAAACAAGAGTGGGTGTTGTGTGGAAAATACCCAAATCTGTTCTACCCAATCCAGTGTATCACTGTCAGCATGTTGAATGGCAATTCTCTTGCATTTCAGAACTCGTGTGAACCACCAAAATGGAGTCAATAATTATTTTTGTTAATAGTACCAAGAAACAGAAAAGGTTGATGTAAATTTTTCCTTCAGTTTTGAAGTGTAGGAAATTCTCTTAAAATAAAATCACAGATGTGGCCAAATCTTTCAATAAACTCTTTATTTCTAGATGGGGACATAATTTGAAGAATGGTACAAAATAGCTGCTGAAATTAAGCATTTTTAATAATAGTTTTAGTCCCTCTTCTGTTTAAAGACAGATGGTGCATGGGCAGCTCTTATATTCCTGCACATATATTTTAATAAACTTTGTTGATACAGAACAACAGAAGCTATCATGTTGATATTGGGATACTCAAAATTTGAGCCCCAAAAATTTGAATCAAACTTTGCAGGTTTTTTAGTTGTTAATCAGTAACTATAGCTGGATGAAAATGATTAAACAATTGCATTGTGAATATTGAATGGTTGACAAATGTTTTATTTTAAGGAAAAGGGAAGACAATCCAAAAATGAGTGAGCTGTCTGGATTATAATTACCAGGAGTAAAGTCAGCAGAGCCAAGCAGTGACTGGGGGAAAGACAGTTTTGACAGTGGGGGATTGTGTCCACTTATTACTGATCACCTACTCAAAACACATTCCAGAATCAAATGAAGGGAAGAGCTGCACGTGCAACCTAATTAGCATGAGAAGCAAATGATATAACTCATAAACAGGGGCTTGAGTACTAACTAAAAAACCATGATGTAACCTGTAACCAATGAATGCTGATGCAGTTGTTTATTAAAATATATAAATAGTGTAAAGTTTTGATGAATGGTGAGCCTGACTTTTATGGGTTACCACCAAGGTCCCTACTTTGCTCAAACTAGAATAAAAAGTAGAAATATCTTGCCTCAGTGTGTGGCAATGCACACCCAGTAATGAGCCCTCATTCTGGGCAGCAATGTAAGTATCCAATCAAAACTTGGCTACACATGTAAAAGGATACATGTAAAATAGATACAGTTCATCTGGGAGAGTAACACTATGAGAGAGTAGTCCGGGCAATTATTGACAGAATTGGGAAAAACTGGAAGTTAAAACTGTTTGGATTTTTTTCTGTGACTTGGCTGTTCCCAGTATCAAGTACCAAGAAAACCACAGATTCAATTTCTTTTCTGGATGTAGTAAGCAAATTCTATGGGGAATGAACTACACAAAATTTTTAGTGAAGTTTAATAAGTTAGTGATAACCATGAATCTGTTCCTATTTTTCTCCTACTTCAGCTCTCTATATTTGATCCACAGTTCTGAAAGTAATTTTTAATAAAATAATGTTTTGCAGTATTACAGCTTTAGTGTAAATATCCATTTATCTCCACCAGTTATAACACTAAATTTAAATCATTAGTCTAGACATAGAATGAAAAAAAAAGGAAAAAAAAATATGCAGGACAACTTGCATTTCTTTTATTTAAGGAAACAGGGAGAAATCAAATCCCCCCGGTTTTGATATGTGCCAATCACCTTCCCTTTTACCTATTTAGAATATTATCAAATAACACTATTAGAAGAATAGGAATATTAACAGAATAGCTTGTAGTGGAATTCCCAGTAAATACTATGTATCATGAATAAATGAAAAATGAATAGATTTGCAAATAAAGATCCAAGTATAGTCGCTTGGAGTAAACTTCAATTTGCTTAAGATAGGGATGTACTAGTTATTATGAGCTTCCATTACAGATGATGAAAGGAAATAAATATTTTTAGAACATCTAGTCCTACCTGACCTACTTTGGGATGAGTTACATTTCATTTAGGATGTCCATCTCCTTCAGCATAAGTGGTGTAGGCTGATTTGCTCATACATCAATATTGATATTAGCCTACATTTGACCAGTTACTTAACTCTAGTTTGATGCTTGTTTTCATATTTCTAAGAGTAAATTTTTTCACAATGGCACTTTGAAAGTTAGTAAATTTATCATAATTTGCTAAAAAATGAATTCATGCCTGTTTGTCCTTTTGCCATGATATGTTTCAGATTTTTTTTTTTAATATTGATCGTATCTCTTATATTTACTCTACCAAAATATTTTATTAGTCTACTCCTAATTTTTTTTGGACATGATTAATTAAATTACATAGGGTCTTTCTTACAGACCAGTAAATTCTGTTTAGTGACATCTAATATAGTGATGGAGCAAGAAAGGACTGAGATTAAAATTAATTTATGGACAAAAAAGAAAGAATATTCTACTTGTTTTTAACCATGGAGAAGATATTAAGGATGAGAAAAAAAAATTAGTAGGTTAGTAGGGAAGAAGGTAATTGAAACATCAGAATGAGAGCTTGTGTTAAAAAAATAATGATTAAAAAAAAGTAGGTGGTAAAAAACTTATAAAATATCTCAGTCAAAGAACTACTATTCTCTGTCATATTATGTTGGAACATGCTGTATGTGAAATTGCCAACTCATCATAAGGAAGCCAGTGAAGGTGCTAGCATATAACAGATGGGAAAATATGGTGTCTGCTTTTAAAAGGAAAGAAAATTGCAATCTAAATAAGTATAAACTCAATGTCATATGAATCACTACTATTGAGAGCTCTGGAAAAACTTGAAGGAAAATATAATCAAAGAAATGGAAGAACTTGGAAAATGAATGAAATACAACACACATTAACAAAGGTAGTTCATGCCTGATTAATTTGATATCTTCTTTGATAAGTGATTTTTTAGACAAGGGACATGAAGTACATCCAATCTATCTGGACTCAGCCTCTATGAATAATTGATTTTTCTATTCAACTACTCGGTTGAAAAAAATTATGATCTGGAAGAAAGATATTAACAATAATGATTAGAATCAATTGGTTAAAGGTTATGGAAAAGGTAGAAATTTTAATTGCTAAATATGTACTTTCTGTATGTCTATACATTCATAAAAAGAAAAACCCTCACTATTTTAAAAGCATAACATCAAGGAGTAAGTGAAGAATGTAGCTATTTTTTGTCAAATCTAATAAGAACTAACAGCAGTGAGATCATATAAGACATGTCTTAGCATTTTTTTAATAGCTTGTTTTGTTTGGTTAGATATTTTAAGAATTTTAGGAAAGAAGGATTTCAAAGAGACTTTTAAAATCAGCCCAAGATAAGTTAGGTTGTTTAAGTTGTTGCAACTAACAATCTTTTGAAAAGCATGGGATGGTACTATTATTGCTCCAATACTTAAAATCAAAGAAGAATAATATCTGAACAAAACCAGTCAAAAAACATAGATAAAGGCTTTATAGGGAAATAATAACATTAATCTGCTTTAAAGCCAAAGGGAAAAAACTCTAATAAAAAGTACAGATTGCAATTAAACAGTAACATTACAAAAAATGTAAAAGTTGGAAAAAAACCTTTGGAGAAAACCTATGAAAAATAGAGAGCTAACCATCCCGTTAGTAGAAACTAAATTAGTAAGTAGTAAATTTCTAACTAATAGAAGTATCAGATGGTTTGAAATTATTTTTAATTTACCTCAGGTAATCTTTTCAAGAAAATCTATCATTAGCTTTAGTTGGTCATAAGGCTCTACTTCTATTTAGTTAGAAAGACAAGACAGCTATGTCCTCACAAATTTCATCATAAAGATGACAGTGGTTATTACCTTGAAGAAAGACAACCTATTCAGATGAGTTGGCTGCTAATTTTAAAGGGTGTTTTAGGCCCTTTATCAATATGGTTATTTAAAATGCTCTTAAAAAACCGAATGCTTTCTTACAGTGGAAAAGAAATAAGGATAATTCTTGTTCACTGCATACATAATTAAAAACAANTTCCTTCCGCCCTTCCTTCCTTCTCCTGGAATTTTGTATTTAATAAGTGGAGTTTCTTCATTTTGCAATTAAAAACAGAGATGTAGCCACCATAATTAATTAAGAAAACTAGCATTCTTCACCATAATCTTCAGTGATATTGAAATCAAAAAAGAATATTAACTGATAATTTAGATTTTTGCTTCAGTTGAAGACATTTTAATAGAAGCAAACATAAAATCTGAGAAAAATTAATTATAGCTAGTTCTGATTTATATTTCTCTTAAATACTTGCGAATAGGAAACATACAGAGTATATTGCATGAGCTGCATGCAGAAAAATAGGATTTGAAAATGTGGAAACAATTTTAGTGAGCAGCTTTTGTCTTCACAATGATTTAGTCATTTTGGTAGTCAGCTAAAGGACTCTAAGTGTTAACTCCAATATTCATTTTCCTGAGACAATAAGATTCAAACCTTGTCCATCTGGAAAGCTCAGTTTCATGTAGGGACATGCAAGGTTATTCTTTTCACTCTCATTCTGAAAGAAATAATATCAAAACAAGGTGATTCTGCTCCCTCAGAATGCTCAATTACTGTCATGGTCAGATGAATACCTTCTAACTCACATGGCTTTAACTGAAACACATGCCAGAAATAAGACATAATCGGCAGTTCAGTAGGATCTCTAAGGTTTGGGGTCAGCTGCCATTGCAATTTTGCTAGAATTACTTTCTGGACACACTTATTAAAGAGGGAATAATCTGTCCACTTAAGCCATTATAAATCCATTATTCTTTCTGGTTTTGGAAGTATGTTTATTTTATATCTGAATCTCTAAGATATATTCTTATCAGAATGAACATCTTCTTCTCAAACACAGGAAGTAATTTTTCATGTGGTTGTTTACTGAAACAAAAATTGAACTCTTTTTTGAATTTACACTGCCACTTTCATCCAACTTAGTAGATAAATCATTGAGCTTTACATCAACAAAAGGTTTGCAACAGTTCCAAAAAACGCAGGAGAAAACAGAAAATTCTTTACAGTTCTTTAAAGTCTGTACAAGTCTGTACAAAGGCTGGGGATGAATAGATTGAAAGAAGTACTTGGGAATTATTGGTAAATGAAAAATTATCTATTGTGGTAGCCCCTGAGGAATCTCCTGGAGAGAGAGCCTTTGCACTTACAGCAAGCAAAGTGATTCCCCCCATGAATCTTTGCTCCCCCATGCAAATTAGCTTTCCCTGGTTTGTAGTTTTGATTGTCAGTTATGTTGTTTCATTCTGTTATTGGTCCAAGTTCTTAGTCCTGACCTCAGATCACTGTTATAAAAGATGAGCTCTTTCGAGCCTCCAGGTTCCTCAGACCTCAGTTCTTTGGACCTTGGAGCCTCGGACCCTCGGGAGCCCCACAATAAAGAAGGTTGCAGAGAAGAGGAACCCGTCTCACTGTGTTATTCCTGCGTCACCTGATCTGCCCTGGATCAAAGCTGCTTTGGCAGCCTCTCAGAAAAGAGCTGGTCACTCTCCCTGACTGGAGAGTGGCTGTGCGCCTGGTGTGCCAGGGTACCTTTTTAAATGCGCTTCTACCAGGGACAGTCATGGCGCCTTGAAGGACTCAGGCGGCCCGCGACAATCTATGACTAGGCAAACTGCCCTTGCAGCCCAGTTGACTAAGTAGTGAGGTACTGAAAGAGGTTGACCAAAGAAGTTGTGAACATCTCATTCCTGGAAGTGTTTAAAGTCAGTGTACCTGGAGATTTCAGCAACCTGATCTAGTGGAAGGTGCCCCTGTCCATGGCACTCTCTTAGAATAAATTATTTTAAAAGGTCACTCCCAATACAAACCATTCTATGATTCTCTAATTTTATTAAGTCATCAAACTATCAAGAGTTGCATATGTGAGATTGTGAATAATGACAGGAATAATTAATGAAATTATAACAACACAAACGAGGCAAAAATAAATTCACAATGTAGAAAACTTCACAAAACATATATGTGAAAAAACTCAACATATATCAGCTACATATATATTTGAAATATGTTTATTACTAATAAGATGCCATGAAATGCAAATTAAACCATTTAAAATTGCTGCTTCAGGTCTTTACTGAATAGAAACTGTCAAGTTTGAGATCCTATATGAACTTTAGGTTGAGGTTTTTTCAAATTAATGTCTTCAGAGACCTCAATGGAAACTCATTCAGTTCATAAGTGGGTTGTAAAGAGCAAAGATGCAAAGTTGCATAAGCAATAAGACTAGAGAATTGTGCAACAAATCTTACAGTGTCATGTACAGACATCCAAGATGAAATGTATTACAATATACTTTATTGGTAGCTCTTTCCATAGAGATAAACTAGAAGTATATTAGAACAAGGAGAATACTAAACTATTTTGAAGATGGGAAGGGAAGGACCAAGATAGAGTGAAGTAACAATATGTTCAGCTGTAAATGTTCTAGAGGAATTAGATTTAAAACTGCTGTTACCCCAACAAAATGCCATGATGACAAGAATTCTAGACTGTCTGATACACTAAGAAGGGCAAATTTTATCACAATACTTAATAAAATTAGATATCTGCCAAAGAATTGTATCCAAATGAAAACACTTGGCTCGCTACCATAGTGAGTATGGAGCAGTTACAAGGCTTTGTGCTGCAGAGTATGGGGCAGTTATTAGAGTTAATGGAGATAATGGAAGAGACAAGTTTAAGACTAATGGAGGTAAGGGAAGAGGCATGTTTTAGTCATATGTGTATGACAGACAGGACTATTATCTGCCTGTAGGAATGTTACAGCAGCAGGCAGAAATGATGGCTCAAGTCTGCCCATGGTTCAGTTTTCAGCTCAGTTCATTGCAATATACTTTCATTGCAGGATGTTATCTTCATAATAAAATACAGCTGGAATATGCTGAAAAATTGGTTGAGGAGATTGAGGTGCAGGCACAGAGAATTATCTGCCATGTGAGCATTTGAAACATTAGTGTCATGAATGACAAACACAGCAGATAATGGTAGAAATGTTTTAGGTAATCCAATAGTGATTCTATCAGGAAGACCATCATCCTCCAAAGAATTAGCGCTCCACATAAGAGTTTGCCTGAGAAGACACAGGCCTTTCCTGTGCAAAGTTGTATTCTGATGCTTTCCTTCAGCACTGTGTTGAGCTGCGCACATCCCTTGGCTGCAGGGTACACGTAGCTGGTCCTGGTAATGAAGGAGCCTGTAGGCAGCTGCCATTTGCATCAGCAATAACACCACCTGTGTGTGCTTGTATTTATCTCTGAGTGAAGCAGCCTGTTCTCATATGAACATCCTTTTGTTTGACACTAGAAATGATTAATAGGATTGTTCTTTTCTAAGAATATCCTATAAGAGCTCTAAAGACCAAAATGCCATCAAACAGATGGGATCTGCGTTATGTGCTGTTCCCTGACTAGAGGTCTTTCTAATGATATACAACTGTTCCCTACATCTGAAGGCATGTAAGATCATCCATATTATTCTCTTTTTCTCTGCAGTGTTAGCTCCAATGAATGGTATTTTAAGCAGCATCTTACTGAATCCAAGTGATCTTTTCACTGGGATCTGAAGAACACCAGTCTCAGTGCCTTGCAGCAATGCACTGCAAATCTCAAGGTAGACAAATCAGACATTTAAGCCATTTGAGAGTGTTTGTTCCCTTGCAGTACAAGTTTGGGCACATGAAGGGTGTTTCTTCAGTAACTGATGGCAGCACGTAGCACTTCATTCCATTTCGCTTCAGGGTAGTGTCTTCTGGGTAAGAAGGCATCAGTCCCTACTTTAGCTGTTCCATTTCAGAGCACCTACAGTCCAAATACCTTTTCTATCCTATGCTGTCGGTACTATGGAGGTGATATTTCTCCATCAGTGGAACCCAATATAGATATCTGGGAATAATTCCATCAGAGCTTCTCATCAGGATGAGTTCCTACCTGTGCAAGGACTCTAAGTTGTCACAATTGTAAAAAGTCTGGTGTTGACTACAGGATGAGTAATTTGACAAAATATAGATCTATTTCAAGATGGCAAGCTTATGTTACTAAATACCTCTGTTTCTTCATTATGAACAATGGATAATTTTCACAGAATGCTCTCTCTATTTTAAAGTTCCTTGAGGCACAAATTTCTTGACTACCTGACTTGATTTAAACTACAATGGACTTGCATCATGAAGCAATGTAAAACAGTAAGACTGAATCATTGAAACTGAGGAAATAAACATTGCTGTGTTAATAATGATTTTTTTTTAATACTGTTATTTCTTCACCATTTATGTTTGTCAAATAATTTCTAAGAACAGAAGACAAGTTACTATTTTCTCCATCACTGCTATTCTACAGTAGAAGAGTCCGACAAACAACAATTAGCAGAATGCTAGTGATTGTAAGAAACTTAGAAGCAAAGGAATGGATAGCTGATTTTTCTTGGGAATCAAAACACTTTTCAAGTCTGAGGAAGAAGTTTTTGTATAGCAACTATTGCCTCTGCATGTGAAAATGAAAACAAATTTATAGAATTATCTTATTTACACAGTTACTAACCTTATTGATAATTGTGTCTGAGTTAGGGATGCAAAGGAATGCGTGAGCTTTGTTAGCTGAATGGGTGAAAAATCTGTGCAAGATGAAATTGGCGAGGAGCAGGGAATGGGTAATTATCTGAGTTTCTGGAATGAAGTAACTGTATGTATCACTTTATGCCATGACAAAAAACAGGATCATTTTACTTGTAGTTCTGTGTAACTGTTCACCTAAACTAGAAGACAGTGTTTCAGCTCCTGGACTAAATAATTAATGCATTGAACAAGAAAGAAGTTAATATTACAATCAAAGCCTCAAGAATAAGCCTAGTGCATTATGTAAGTTATTATTGATTATAACACTTAAGATTTAAATCATTCTGGCTGTTTAAACTTCATCTGGCTGAATGAAAATATACATGTAAAAATGATAAAGAAAATGCTGTTCAGGGATCTAGCAGAAGACAGGACCTCAGAAGAAATGAGAAGGAAACTGAAGAGGTAAACCTCCCATCTCTCCCTGCTAAGACAGGAAATGTTATCTGGCATACTTCAAGAAAATCACTCTGGAAAAATATCTGGCACATTTCAAGAAAATCAGGCCTTTCCCTCAGGATTATATTTATTAGTCAGTGAATTATTAAATTTTCACTTTGTTCATATCGGCATTTAAGTATGAAATCACTAAAGTAATTAAATCTTCATGTAAAGATAAATTTATTTTCATTTCCCTTTAATAATAGCAGCTTACTGTTATGGAATGATTCTCTGAACATATTTATTAGGTATCTGACCGTTTTCAAAAGATCATGGACAATTATGTGCAATTTTGTTTTGAAGTATAACAGCATAAATATTATTTCTAGCCATAAACTGTAAATAGAAATGCTATTTTTTCCTTCTTTCTGCTTAAATGACACATTAACCTTTTTGATTAATCTAGTGCTAAAAGTCACATGGCATTATTTTATTAAACAGCATTTCATGTCGGTCTAAATAGCTCCAATCAAACATCACTTGCTGTTTGCCCTTGGAGTGTTCACTTCTTGTGCTATTTGCATAAACAAATCATGTAATACACCTCTCTGATGCAAATCCCATTGATTAATATCACATATTTATCTTGCAACAAAGGACTTCATAGGTTAAAGATCCACTGACTTGAAGAGGAACAAGAGCAGAGAATGGGAATACTCAGTCCTCAGTCATGTGAAGTTCCCTGTGGTGATGATCAGCGCAATTCCATTGAAAGCAATTGAGCTAAAATGACTTTAATCTACATCTTAATTCCATCAGTTTGCCTGGAAAATGAATAGTCAGGCATTTTCCTGCTAACAGCTGGGTTGGTAGGTTTCTTCATTCTGTATGACCTTGTCAAATTTCCTCAATTATTTTTTGAACTCCTTTGTCCTCAAGCTATAATGTACAAAACTATCCATTGCAATCATAAACTGAATGTGGACAACATTTTTTCTTTCACAATGCTTATTCAAGGCTCTGATTTCATTATGCAATGACATAATATGTGTCACATTTATTTTCCTATTCATTTATTGATTGTTCCCTTTTTGCTAAATCTGAGCTTCTAATAACTAGATCAAGAAGATGTGGTAAAATGAAGGTCTTGATAAGGGGTATAAAGTTGCAGAACACACACACAAAAAAGATTTTAAAATAAATAGGTTTAATCTTTCTCTATGCTGACCACAGAATTGAAATAGGTCTGTGATAAAAACCCAGTAAAATAGAGACACGTTTCATTTTTCAAAAATAAGTTCTATCCTTAATTCTCTACTTTTCTTTAAGAAATATAAAAAAGGATTTTTTTAACTAAATAAAATAAAATAAGAAAATTTATTTCAGATATAAAATAAGAATGTTTTGAACTAAAAAGAACCTCCAATGCTTGTAAGGAATTTCACAACAAAGTATTGGAGGCGCATGTGACTACTAAGCAACTATCTTGGACAATGCCATTACTATCATGAAGTCATCACCAACATATAACCTACTATTGCAAGTGCTTAAAAAACATTGCTGCCTACACCATTTGGAGTTTGGATTTGAAGCCAGCTTCTCCACCTTGTTCCTCATAGAGAAGCTTAAGTTCAGGAAAAGGTAGGAAAAACCCTGTACTAAAGAATATTTTTCATCTGAAATAATCTTTAAGAATCCAGAGATTTGTAAATCCAAGACTAAGACTAGGTAAAGACTTAGGACCTGATTATTGAATGCCATAAAGTTACAAGAATATCTTCAATTTACTTATACCATTTCTTGTATGTGAAGTCCCTCAAGAGCAGTATTTCACAACTAACAGTCCAAGTTCTCAAAAGGAACTATTTGAAGTACGGAATGCAGTTAACCAACCAGACTTAAAAACACATTTTTAAAAATTTTCTGTTTCTTTACAACTGTTAGAAAAGCTGAAACTGATATTTGATTCTAGCGACTAACACTTTCTGTCTCACAAACAAAAAGATCACACAGGTTAATCCTGGATTCTGTAGGTCTTAGTCAATGATTTGTCTTCAAAAAGGATTTAAGTTCCAATGTTCTGCTCAACAGGACTTTTGACCCTAAGCAATAAGGTCATATTATTATGTCTTAGTTCCTTTGTTGTAAAATAGATATTTCCAAGAAAGTCTGAGATCTACTGATAAAGAGCACTACATAAATTGTAGGTCATTCCCAAAAAGTGTATTTTTAAAAAAATCTTACTTAAGCCATTCCCTGTTTTCTCTCTGAGAGGTTGTGGTGGTTTTTTGTTGGTTTGGGGGACTTCTTTTTTATTTTTTTGGACTTTTTTGGGAGGGAAGGACTGGCATGGTGGCAGAGGTAGTTATGACTATTTGCTTTAAAATATCATAATGTTTTATCATTTCAGCTGATGTCATATGATATTTTTCCCATGTGCCAGCTTCCAGGACCATTGTATGAAAAGCTTCATACAATGAAGAAGTAAACAAATGAGCAAAAGAAGTAAACAAATGAGCAAAATTTTATTCAGGCTAATCTAATAGAAAAAAACTCCCAAGACACAAATAATTAAAAATTTCAGCTTATCACTTGACAGACGTGCCATAGATATCTTCAAGGCTCCAATGGGCTCTGGGCAATTTGGCAGGAATTTAAATAAACTTTAATCAGGATATGCTTATGAGGTTTCTGCAAAGAGAAAGGAAGACATGCAGCAGAAGAGGATCCAAATGTTACAAAACACACTTCCCAATGACTAGAAGTGTGTCTGATGTTTTTTCCCCTTACAATGAATTACAGCCCTTATTTTCCAATTGAAGCAGCTGGAGCTCCATACAAAAAGGCATATACAGCAGTGTGAAAACTGCAGACATATTGCTACTTTCTCTACTTAAATAAGCTTAATTCCACAGTCAAGCTGGTATTTTGCCAAAGCTTGAGTAACAGTCAGAATGCACATGGGTAGTTTGCAATCGTTAATTGTAAATGTATTACACAAAATAAGAAAATACTTACCTGTAATAACACTTTGAAAATTATCCAAGGCAGTGAAATTTTGTATCAAGCACATAATGATAAACTGGTGTTTAGTGCCTTCTTTTGAAATAGCCTGAAAAGTAAATCAAGCATTTAATGTTATTAGTATAAATCATATTTTCTTCATATTTATTAATAGTTTGAAAAACATTTTACTTTAAGGAATTTATTTTAATGTACATTAGTTTAATATTCTGTAAGTGATGTCTACTTTTTTTCTCATACAGGGCTTATTTCCTGCACCACATGCTGTACACACTCCTTTGTTTAATCATATAGCTTTCAACTACTCTATATTTAAAGATTAAAATTTACTTCCACAGAAAGACAGTGGAAAAACTTTGCAATATATAACCCCTTCTTTAACAGTTTCAGTCATAAGTGATTAAGATAGAGATGTTACTGCAGGATGCCAAAGCAGTCAGAGATTCCAATCAGAACCAGGGCTGTGTAATAAGGGCTATTATTTGTGTATTTTGTGAGGCAATTTACTCATTGTGTGAACAGGAGTAGGAACATGAATGATTTTTAGAGAAATCAGCTTCAGAGAAAAACAGAATCAGTTTCATTAGCAATTTTAACTTCTGTTTTATAAATACATTTTATGAAAGATTTATTTCATAATAAAACAATTAGGGTTTAATTTTTGTTTCCTGGTTTGGTTGGCTTTTTTTTTTTTTTTTTTT
>WEIU01006321.1:5719-19887 GCA_013389925.1 Aegithalos caudatus | reverse complement strand
CGGGGCGGGGGTGGCTCCGTGTGCGCCGAGAGGGGCTGGTGGTGACCGGGGTGGTGCTGCTGAGGACGTGGTGGTGCTGCTGCGGGCGGGACCCCTCCCCATCCCGAGACCCCTGCCCTCATCACCTCGTAGGGTGGAGACTCCCTCCTTCACCTCCCAGGAGCGCAGAGGCACCCACCGTCACCATCTCACGCTCTGGAGACTCCTCCTTTGTCATCCTGTATACACACTGAAGACCTCGACCTTCACCAGCCCGGATGGCAGAGCCCCCTGCCTCCATCCCCAGGGCAGAAGAGACCCCTACAGCACAACAGAGACACCCCACTGTCACCATCCTGTACTCCAGACCCCCCTACCTTCATCTCCTTGTGCAACGGAGACCCTCACCTTCATCATCCCAGACAGTGGAGACCTCCACCCTCATCACCCAGCCACCACACAGCCTCACCTTCATCTGTTCACACACAGCAGACCCTACTTCCACCCCCCTACACCCCCCCTTCAAAACCCTGGCAGATGCACCCCACAGACCCCACTTCATGCCATGCATGGGGGTTACAGCTTTCATTGCTGGGACCCCTTCCTTGTTGCTGTCCTGCTGGAGGCTGGCATCTGTGGGACCATCAGCAAGACACAACCTCCCACCCCCTTCCAGCAGCGTTTGCAGCCTGAGACACCACAGGAGTCCTGCTGGATCCCATTCTCCATTACTGGGAGCAGGAAGATGATCCAGACAAGGCTTTATGGCCATCTCATCCGGGTCACCAAAATGTTGTCCTGAAATGGGTTCCTTCTCCTGGTGTGCAATAGACCAATCCCACTCAGAGCCCAGAGATTTGATTTATTTTCAGTTCTGTGCCAGGGGTCAATCCCCAATGCAATCCCCAACGAGCAAACTGTTCACTGTTTCTACACTTTAGCAAACAAGTATTAAACATTCATGGTCTGCAAGTTACACAGTTCCTCATTAATTAGTATTAATTAGTATTTTCTCTTCTATTGGTTAAATGTTTTTCTTGCTTCTCATGCTAATTAGGCTGCATGCTCAGTTTTCTCTTTTTGGATCAGTGGGTTTCTTGACTCAGTGGTCATGCTCTTCCCTCGCTGCAATTACCCACTTTGCCCTTTTGGCTGATGGCTGTCCTTGTTTGTTCCTCTCCATCTTGTGGTTGTGTGGCCAAGTGTCCTGGGTCTGTGTGTTCAGTCTTCCGTGGGCTCTGGTTCCCACTGATTTATTGGCTTAAGTTTCTTCTTTCTACAAGCCCTGAGACTTATTAAAGCTGCAATTACTGACATAATTACACAGAATTTCTCAGTTTGGAAGATGAACATCAGGGTGAGCAGCACCCACTGCAACAGAGTGCAACTGAAACTGCCAAAGTGTTCTAAGGCAACGGAAACTGTCAGGCAGGAACTGACAACGGTAGGACCCCTGCAAGCAGCACGCTGGAAACTCCTCACTCTGTCTGCTGTTATCCCACGGACAGAAATCTGGAGGGAGCAGCAGGAACCCGGGCATGGGGCTGGTCTCGGGGTTGGGCAGAGCCCTGCGGCGCCGGAGGGGCCGGTGCAAGAACTCAGCCCCATGGCCTGGGGCCAAGCGCCAGCCAGAGGAGCCCAGCAAGGCCCAGGAGTTCACCCGCAGCCTCGGTGGCCTCACCCTGGGCCTGGCTCTGGCCAGCATTTATGGAGCTCTGGTGCTGCTGGTGCAGGGCCACAATGTGTGGTACTGCCTGAGCGTTACCGTATTCCTGGGCGTGGGGCTGGGCCTGGGCATGGCCTTCTCCATGAAGACACGGATGATTGTGCTGCTGGCACTGCCACACTTCTTCACCAGTGAGCAGCCAAGGGTCCTGTGCTGGGAGCTGGGGGTGCCAGGGCTCCTGGCTGAGCCCCGGGACTGCTCTGTCTTTGCAGGGGAGGGGAAGATGCTGATCATGATGCTGGCACTGTGCCTGACCGTGCAAGGCCCTGGCACCAATCTCCTGCACAACGTCTCCCAGGTCGCCAAGGCACTGTCATGTGGGGCTGAACTGGCCCAAAACCAGACGGCCGAGCGGCTGCAACGTGCCAAGGAGCCGCTGCTGAGTGAGCAGGGGGCTGGGGGAAGGTGGAGGGACTGGAGGGGCCCTTCCTGGGGGAGCCACAGACAGCCTCAGGCTACCCTCTCTCTTTGGGGTGTGTTCAGATGTCCCCTCTCTCTGCAGACGTGCAGAAGAAAATCAAGGACATTGGCCAGAATGCCAAGGTGTTGTGTGACCGTGTCCGTAAGTTTGTTCGCTCCATCATAGACTCCACCAGACACGTTGGTGAGTAGGATCCCCACCCCCAGCACCCCCTACGCTGCTTTCAGTCCATCCCTGTCTCCAATGCCCACTCCCTGCCCACAGCCCGGGCCCTGCGTAACGTTTGGATGTGGCTGGCGAAGGCTGGTAACGTCTGTAACCGCGAGCTGGGGTCACCCCAAGGTAGCTGCTTTCGCTACATGGACAAGGCCAAGGACAGATGTGAGCGTGCCCTCCCCCTCCTCTTCTACATCTGCTATGTTGTTGACAGCTTCAAGGTCCTCTGCGAAGTGATGAGTACTGGTGAGTCCTTGTCCCTCTGCATGGGGGGCTAATGGGGTGATGGGCAGATCTGTCCCCATCACAGGGACCCAGCCCTAGCAGAGATCTCCTTCTCTGCAGTTGCTGCCATGTTCTGCAGCATCCCTCAGTACATCCAGAACTTCGTCCGTGCCAGTGTCACAGCCCGTGAGTATCGCAGTGCCATGGGGGGGGGTCAGGGGTCCTTCTCTGTGCCCCTCTCCTGGTTCTTGCAGCAATGCACAGCACCTCTTGTCACCCCTGCAGCCCTCACGGATGCCCTGAACCGTATCCGTGCCGAGTTTGAGTTCAACATCTCGGTCGTGCACCACTTCAGCGTCAACCTCAACGCCAGCAAGACCCTGGGGGAGGTGTCTGCTGACATGATGGAGGCTGTGCGGCAGCACATGGAGCCCTACCATCGCGCCTTGGAGTTCTTCTCCTACATCTCCTTCTTGGCCATCTTCTTCTTGTGCTACCAGTGAGCAGTGCTCTGGTGACCCATGGGGGTGGGAACCTGGCGTGCAGGTGCTCAGCCTCCCCACTGTGCCCCCAGTGCCGTGCGGTACCGGCGCCGCTACCTGCGGGACGACACCTTCGACAACGTTTACATCACACGGCGCTTCGTGGAGCTGGACCTGCGGTGTGCAGAGGAGGGCAAGCCCACCGTGCTGCCCCTGTCGGCGCTGGAGAGGGGCCGCTACATCCCCCCAGGTCAGCCCCACCCCTGAGGGTATCCCCCAGCCCAGCCTTGAGCCCCCTGACATGGCCTCTTGGTGCTCCCGTGGCCGTCCAGGTGCCCTGTGGCTGTCAAAGACCGAGAGACGCCAGTACGGGCTGCAGCTCTTTGGGTTCCTGCGCCATGTGCTGCTGGGGTTCAGCATCCTCCTGGCTGACTACAGCATCTTCTGGCTGCTTGACCTGTTCCGGCACCAGCTGAGCGCGGAGATCATCGCCAGGGGTGAGCAGCACCCTTGGGTGCTCTGCTGGCTGAGGGTCAGGGCTGTGGGATGGCCCTAGGTCTGAGCCGTGTGCCCACAGCGCCATCGACAATGACCATCAGTGTCAATGGGACGGGCTACACCAGTGAGATCTTCCAGGACATGGTCTCTGCCTTCAATGCACTGCAGGAGGGCAAGGTCTCGGTGCTGTCCCAGGTCTGCCTCATTGAGCCTGTGGAGCCTGATCAGAGCACCCACGTCACCATAGGTGTGCAGACCAGGGGTGCTGCACCCTCAATGACTCAGGTGAGTGGGGGGGTGTAGGGGGTGCCCCCCCTACATAGCTCATTTTCTTCCCACCAGGAATCCTGTATGGTATCTGGCTCTTCATTGCTGTCTTCGGTTCCTATATGGCACGCCTGCGCCGGGCAGTGTGTGCCGCCTACTTCCCATCCCGTGAGCAGGTGAGAAAAGCCCCCCGTGTGTGTATGTGTGTGTCCCCTTTTACATTCCCTCAGCCACCAGCTGCCCTCACCCCATCCTCTCCATGCCAGGAGCGCCTTGTCTTCCTCCACAACATCATCCGGGCACGGCGGGAATGGCTGATATTTGCCCTGCGCCAAGTTGGCACGCGGCGCTTGGCTGACACTGGGAAAAGCAGGCTCTTCCTTATCCTCATCTCCAGGTAAGATCTTCCAGGGGATGGAAAAGGGAAGCATCATTCCTGGGGGTGTGTGGCAAGGACCTCTGGGATGGCGTTCCCCCATGCATCATGTGCTTGCAGGTTCCCTCTCCTTGTCCGCCTCGCTCGCCACTTGGGCATCCAGCGCAAGCACTGCCTGATCTGTGGGACGGCAGAGCAGCCAGATTTCACTGCCTGCCTCACACCCAACTGCAAAGGTAGGAGCCCCCACAGCTTGGGGACCCACTCCCCAGAAAATTCCATGCCCCCCCTGACAGCCCCATTTTCCACAGGGTTTTATTGCAGTGAGTGCTTCAGAGCCCTGAACAACATCTGCTCTGTCTGCATGGCCCCCCTGACCTTCCCGGACTCTGGGGATGAGGAGATGTGAGCAGAGGGGTGCTGGGAGCCCTCCTGAGCCTGGGGGGCTGCAGCAGGTGTAGGAGGACCTGCAGCTCACCCCTGCCCTCTCCTGGCCCTGCAGGGACTCCAGTGACGAGGAGACACCAAGGCTGTGGCTGGGTGCTGTGCAGGCGCTGCGGGGCCAGGAGCGAGGGCAGCAGCTGCTGCAGCGCATCAAGGACATGATAAAGGGCCGGAGACTCCCCTTCAGAACGGCCACCCAGCTGCAAGACCAGCTGGAGGAGGAGGAGAGCGAGGCACTGCTCTGCAGGTGAGGGCTGTGGGGATGGCAATGTCACCCTTCCCTTCCAGCACTGGAGTGCTGGTCCCCAACACTCGTCTCCCCACTGCCAGACATGACTTGGACTGTGAGGAGCAAGCTGAGGAAAGGGATAGAGAGCTGCAGGAGGTGGTGGTCTTGCAGACATCCAGCCAGGTTCCCTCTTCATTGGAGCATCCCACCGGCATCAGTTCGAGGGCAGAACCCCACCATCCTCAGAAACGCCCCAACACAAGTGAGCTCCACTCCCACTCCTCTCCCAGCTGGGGTTGCCCGTGGGGAGTGGGAGCAGGCAGGGCTGACACCTCCCTCCCCACCCAGCCCTGAAGCGAGTGGTGGTCTCGGTCCTGCCCGGCCCGTGCAGCCGGTTCCTCTGGAGCCGGCCGGACGAGTATCGCTGCAGGAAATTCTTCCTGGGCGCTGGCTTCGGGATGCTCCTTGGCCTCGGTGAGTGTGTCCTGGTGCTGGGCACAACATGGCACTGGTGCCACTGGAAGCTCAGGACACATTATTGGGTGTTCCAGGGCTGTGCCACTTCCTCATCATGCCTCTGGACCTGTCAGAGACACAGAGGGTGAAGCTTACCTGGGGGCTGACAGGTGAGGATGGGGCAGGAAGGGGACTGAGGTGATGGGGACCATCAGGAGCCCCAGGGGGTTCTCTGTGGGACAATGGGGTCAGCTCTCTGCTCTGCACAGGGGTCACTGCCTTAGGCTGGGCCACATCCCCCCACTTCCGCTGTGCCAACCTGCTGATGGTCCCCAAGTTCCTGGGAAAGGAGGGCCGGGTCTACGTTCTCTCCTTTGTCTTCGCTGCCATCTACAACGGTAGGGTCCTGCCATATCCCTGTGTCCCCCAGTCCTTGGAGCTGGCGGGCTCTGACCCACCCCTGCTGCCACCAGGGCCCGGAGCTAACCTCTGGTACAACCTGATGGAGACAAAGCGCTCGATGGAGTGTGTGGTGGAGCTACAGATCAACCACACAAGACATCTCTGGCAGGCATCTACAGCCCCGCTGCACCAAGTCATGGAAGAGCTGGTGGTGAGGAGGGGACTGGGGCCATGGGTGCTGGGGGGCTGGGAGAGCAGGACCAAGCCCCTGACTGTCTGTGTGCGTGCCCTGGCAGAGGAGCGCCGAGACGCTCAACACTGAGACGCAGAACATCTCGCAAGCCTTCCTGGAGCTGAACGAGCAGGTGGCCAGCGAGCAGGGCTACGACCTGCGGCAGCTCCCGGACACGGGCGGGCAGCGAGCCCCCAGCACCCAGGAGCTCTATGAGAATAAGACCAGGCTTCGTTGTGACAGTGAGTGGGGCAGACAGGGACTGGCAGCACGTGGGGAGGGGGCTACCCCAGATCCTGGTGCTGTCCCCACAGGGCTTCCTGGTTGGGGGCTGGGCTGGTGGGGCTGTGGCTGCACAGGCAGCTGAGGGCTTCTGCCCTCCAGCTCTGATCCAGAGGGGCCTGCAGCGCTGCACAGACCATTTCCAGAAAATGTACAAGAAATGCATGGAACAAGTGACCGTGCCCCTCATCAGCCACATTATCTGCCTGCCCATGCAGTTTGGGTTCTTCTGCCAGTCAGTCAAACGTAAGTGACCCTGACCCTGTGCTCTCTTGGAGGGGCAGATCTAGTTCTGCCCCTGCAGGCCCTGGCATGGCAGCCACAGCCGCAACCACCCCGTTCCATCTCTGCAGTCATGAAGCACTGGTGTGAGGAGAGGATCCCCGTGGATGGGAACTTTGGGAAGACGTATGACCAGGTGAACAACTCCGTCAACAGCCTCAGCCAGGAATTCAGCGCCAGAATTGCCTACCAGGTGAGTGCCTGGGCACCCTGTGGGTGCCTGTCCCCTGTGCCCATGACCAAGGTTGGGGCCAGGTCCTGCCCTGCCCCATGGCCCCTCTGCCATAGGAGGAGCACCATGAGATGCTGGTGGGCAGCGAGATAGCAGAGCAGCTGCGGGAGGAGGTGACCTCGCAGCTGCAGAAGGAAGGCGCCCGCCTGGGCCTGGCCGTCTCCTTCTTCCGCCTGCTGCTGTCCTTCACCTTCCTCTTCGTCTTCTTCTCGTGAGCCTTGGGGTGGTCAGGGGGTGGGGGTGACACCCTTGTGCCAGCTGCGGGGTACAGAGGGCTGGGGGAGCAGGTCTAGGGGGGACATGAAGATGAGGGAGGGGTCCTGGCGGCTTCTCCCAGTGCCTCCTTCACCTTAGAGCTGTCCTCTCTCACCAGGGCTTTCCATTACACCTATCAATACTGTCACAATATCGGCTTTGACAACTGCTACATCACCACCTATTTCCGCCAAATTGATGCCCGGCGTGGAGAGCAGGTTGGGCAGGGGGAAAGGGGTGCAGGGCAGCCCCATCACCCCCGGTGGGGTGTCCCAGAGGCTGCACTGAGACATCCCCTGCCCCTCACCCAGAACAAGCAGACGCTGCTGCCCCTGCTCCGGGAGGAGACCTCGTCTTTCATCTTCCCATGCAAGCCGGCCCTGCAGCGGCCTGAGAGGCAGTACATGGTGAGGGGCTGGGAGTAATCAGGGGGGTCAGAGCTGGGGACAGCAGGCTGTGACAGCTGCCCTGCTCCCTGCAGGTGATGGAACTGCTCAGGTGCATCCCGCTCCTGCTCTTCCTCCTCTTTGTCTGTGGCCTGGACCACTTCATCTTCAGCATTCTCAGCATCATCCAGCATCATTCCTTTATTGAGTATTCCTATCAAAGTGAGCTCATGGCCCTGGAGGGGGTCACGGTCCCACCGTACCTCTCAGCAATGCAAGGACCCCCTCAGCTGTCCCACCCCCTCCTTAGCCTCCCTATCCTCCCGTCCCACAGCCAGCCACCACCTGTCTGTGAACGTGATGGGTGCGTCCCTGATGGCAGAGCTGCTGCGATCCACCATCGGGGCCCTCAACACCTCCTTCGACACCCAAATGGAGACCTCGAACTTTGGTAAGCCCCTGCCAGGGAAGGGACCCCCCAGCCCCACGCCTGGGCTGCTGCAGGGGGTTCACACGGGCACCGTGTCCTCAGCCTGCCTGCCACAGCCCACCGGGATGACGAGGCAGCAGTACCTGAACACCTGCCTGCCCCTGGGCGTGCTGGCCCTGCTCTGCCTGGCCCAGGTCTACCCGTTCCGCCTGCGCCGCGCCATCGCCGCCTTCTTCTTCCCCAAGGTGAGCAGTCCGAGGGCTGGGCAAGGCCGGGGGTGAGTTCTGGGGTCGATTTTGGGTGGGCTGTGTCCCCAGCCACCCACCCCTCACGGTTTTTGCCGGCACAGAGGGAGAAGACTCGAGTGCTGTTCTTGTACAACAAATTGCTGCGGCAGCGGAGGAATTTCTTGTACCTGCAGCGCGGGCGCGTAGCCCGGCAAGCACAGCAGCCACCCGGGCTGGTGAGTGGGGACAGGGACACGGGGTGCTGGGTGGGGTTGCCACCGTCCCTTGACCCTGTAACCGTTCTGGCGACCCTCACACGGGCCCTCCTCGTCGCAGGGGACGTTGCTGCTGCAATGGTGTCGCCGGCGTTGGCCTTGGCTGCGCCGCTGCTTGCGCCAGCGCTGCACCTTGTGCGGGACACCCGAGACTCCCCGGCACCAGCCCTGCCCCAACCCCGACTGCAGCGCCTCGTATTGCGAGTCGTGCTGGAGGGAACTGGGGGGCACCTGCCTCGCCTGCAGCCCCGCGGACCCCGACCTGGTCCAGGACAGCAGCGAGGACGAGGAGGAGCAGGGATACGCGGGATGAAGGCACTCGGTAATAAATGTTTCAAACCCCGCCCCGTGCACGGTGTGAAGTGGGGTCTGAGGGTGGGGTCTGCCGGGGGGATGCTGAGGGTGGGGTCTGCGCTGTGCTGGAGGATGGATTTGGGGAGGATGAGGGTCCTGCCCTCAGCAGCAGCACTGAGGTCTCTGTCACGCAGCACCCGCTGCTCCCAGCGCACGTGGAGCTGCCCCTGCCCCACCTGGCACTTCCTTCCCAGGGCTGGGGGCACGGCAGAAATAGAGATGGGGGCGCTGAGGGGCTGTGGGGACAGGGACAGGTTGGAGTGCACTATGGGGATGGAGATGGGAGCATCATGTGCCTGGGAGCAGGGACATCGAGGGGTGGATGGCACCACAGGGATGGACAGGGATGTGGAGGGGCTGGGGACACCCTGGCCATGGAGATGGTGGCACCAAGGGAGAAGGGGACATCGAGGGGCTGGGCTGGAGCTGGAAGCAGTATTGGGCTGGGGGTATCCCAAGGTCAGGACCACCAGGGGGTGTGGGCTCAGGGTGCCAGGACCAGGTGATTTTTTTGGCAGCCCCTCCCCATTGCAGCATCTCCCAGCCTCTCTTGTGCAGCTGGGACTCCAGTCATGTCCTGGTGTCCTCACTGCTGTCTCTTTGTCACTGGAGTCCCTGCAGGAATGGGGCATAGCAAGGGTGGGCTCCTGGAACCTCTCTACTCACATCTCCTCATCCCTGGTGTCCCAGTAGCTTGGGGGACCTGTGTAGATACCTGGGGCAGGAATTGGTTAGGGCTGTGTAGGGGGAACCTGTGGGCACAGAGTGATCACAGAATCCCAGAGAGACTCAGCTTGGAAGGGCTCACAGTGGTCACCTGGTCCCAGCTCCCTGCCTAAAAAGGTTCATCCCAGTGCACAGGGCACAGGATTGAGTCCATACAGTCCTGGAATGTCTCCAGTGAGGGATGTTCTCTGGACAATATGTTCCAGTGCTCGGTCACTGCAGAGGGAAGAAATTCTTCCTCCTGTCCAGGTGGAACTTCCTGAGCATCAGTTTTCATCCTATTGCTTGGCACCCCCTGTGCTGACCTCCCCACTCAGCTGGGAATGAGTCTGGGGGCATTTGGGGGTCTTTGATGGTTTATAGCACCTTCTGAGGCATGACTTACAGGTGAATGTCCTGGTACCTCCTGAGGGAAGCAGGTGCCATGGGGTTTTACCCCTGAGCCATTTGTTGAAGGGAGGGCAGTGCCACGATAATAAAACATTTAATCCAGGATCTCTCAGGATCTGCTTCCAGTGGGCCTTCTCCCTTATGTGGCTCAAAAACAACCTGTTGCTAAACAAAGCTTGGTTTGTGCTGGTCATGCCCTGGTGGTGGTTGGGCACCTCTAGGATATGTTCTTATGCATGTCAGAACTTCCCCACCACACATCCAAAAACTTTCCTCCTCCCCTTCAGCTGGAGGATACGAGCCTGGCTTCAGCAAGGCACCTGCTTCTTTTGGAAAGGCCATTTTTGAGTCTATAACCTTTAACATTCCAGTCTCTCACACCTGGCCCCCACCCTGCTCCTGGGCATAGGGACAGGCACCCACAGGGTGCCCAGGCACACGCCTGGCAGAGGATGCTGGCACTGAATTCCTGGCTGGGGCTGTGTATGGAGCTGTTCACCTGGAGTTGTATCCCCTGGGACCTTCTCCTTGCACCAGCACTTCATGACTGCAGGGATGGAATGGGGATGCTGGCAGCAGAGCCAGAATGCCCAGGCATCACTGTGCCCCCTGAAGGAACACAGGGTCAGGCGCTGGGCCCCACACATCACCCTTGACCACTTGGCAGAGGAACCTGGACTGCATGGGCAGGCAGACAAGGGGGCTGATGAGGGGCATGGACACTTCTGTCATGAAGGTGCCACATACTGGGACTGGAAGTGGTCTCTGCAGAGCTGCAGGCCCCTCTCAATCATAGCTGAGGGGCAGAAGCCCTCAGGTGCCTGTACAGCCCCAGCCCCACTGGCCCAGCCCCTGCCTGGGTGCCCTGTGGGGCTGGCACTGGGGCTGGGGAAGTCCCCTCCCGTGGCTGGCAGCTGCCAGCCCCTGTGTGCTGCCAGTCCCTGCCCAGCCCACTCCCATCCAGGGGAAAAGGGAGGAGGTTGTTTTGAATCTCTGTGCAGTAATGAGAGGGATAATAATTATCCAGAGGTCTTTGCAAATAGAACAGTAGTTCCTGGCAACAACCGAACTGACTTGTATTTGGCACTGAGTGAAACTTGCAAACAACAATGTTAAAGCAACGTGGATTTGGTCTCAGGGAAGGAAGGAGGGGAAAAAAAGGAGAGAGGAGAGGAGAGGAGAGGAGAGGAGAGGCGAGAGAATAAGAGAACCACGCNATTTTATTTTGGGAGAGGAGAGGAGAGGAGAGGAGAGGAGAGGAGAGAGCTCTGCCCACCCTTGGATCCAGTGGTTGTGTTCACTCTGTCCTGGCTGTGCTGCCGTGCTGGGATCACCCTTTCCCCCCTAACTGAGTCTTTTACAGCCCCTGAGCTGTGGCCAGGCAGATCTGAAATTTCACCACCACACCCATAAACTCTCCCTTTTCCCTCGGTCAGAGATTCAGACCCGGCCTCAAAGAAGCCCCTCCTGCCTTTCTTTCCCGGCTGCCGAATGTTTGAGGCACTCACATTTAATCTTTCAGTCCCACACTTGTCTCCAGACAGGTTGCCCAGCCCTGCTCTCTGCAAAGAGCAGTAAATAAATCAAATACCTCACCCTGTGTATGGATTGGCCTCTTGAACGCTGGGTGAAAGAACCTGTTCTGGGACAACACCACCCCCCCGTGGCTCAGAGCCGGTCAAATCTCCTTCCCGGGAATCCTTCCAGGATGGTGATTGCCACATAGTGAACAGAAGGAAGAGATGAGATAGAAGGGAGCAAATGAGGAATTCTACAGTGAACAACAGAATAAGAATATAAATCCCACTAACAACATCAGTCCTATTTGCACCAGCCATTTCCTCACCCTGTGGGCCCCAGGGGCTACAACAGCAAGACAATCCATGGTTCAGGACTGCATCCACCAAACCAGTCCATTCCCAGAATAATCCCAATGTTTGCTCAGCACTTTTGTTCACCTTGGCTTGGGCTTTTTCTACAGAAGTAGCAGCGTTGTGGACGCAGCATTCCCTGCTGGTGAAGTTTAATATTCCACACATCCCTTGTTCCTTTAATCATGTGTCTAAGGCTGATGCATTCTGCAATGTCATCTTCACAGCCTGTTGAACCACAGGTTTAATTCTGCAAGAGCACATCTTGTCCTGTTACTCAGAGCATGTGCTTGCCAAGCTAAATTTCCCAGAGCCCGTTGGTGTCTCAATATTACACTTCTGGGAGAGAAACCTGCTTCAAGCCCAAAGGCTAAAGTCATTCCAAAGGTGGAATCACAGAATCATGGAATGGTTTGGGTTGGAAGGGACCTTAAAGCTCATCTCATTCCAGGGACATCTGCTATCCCAGGTTGCCCCAAGCCCCAACCTGACCTTGGACAATTCCAGGGATGGAGCAGCTACAGCTTCTCTGTGCCAGGCCCTCTCCACCCTCACAGGGAAGAATTTCTAACCTAACCCTGCTCTCTCTCAGCTTGAAGCCATTCCTCCTTGTCCTGTCTCTCCAGAATCCCAGTGGACCCTGCTGGGATTGATGTTGGGACAGTGCAGGTCCCTGCTCCCACTGCTAGTCCATGCAGGAGCCTGCACAGGGACTGTTCTCCTTCCCAGGGTGTGAGACAGGCTTTGCTAGGCTTTCTGGGACCCCTGCTCCCTCCCAAGGTGCTCAGTGGCTCTGCAGAATTTTCCATTTCCAGGGNGAAGAGAAGAGAAGAGAAGAGAAGAGAAGAGAAGAGAAGAGAAGAGAAGAGAAGAGAAGAGAAGAGAAGAGAAGAGAAGAGAAGAGAAGAGAAGAGAAGAGAAGAGAAGAGAAGAGAAGAGAAGAGAAGAGAAGAGAAGAGAAGAGAAGAGAAGAGAAGAGAAGAGAAGAGAAGAGAAGAGAAGAGAAGAGAAGAGAAGAGAAGAGAAGAGAAGAGAAGAGAAGAGAAGAGAAGAGAAGAGAAGAGAAGAGAAGAGAAGAGAAGAGAAGAGAAGAGAAGAGAAGAGACTCCCACAGCTCTTCCAGCCTTTCTGAAGGCCAGATTGTCCCTTCTTCCTCTTGGGGCACTTTAGGGCTTCTCCCTTCCTGGGGTTTCCTGCCCCTTCCCAGGGAAGGGAGATGACCCCACTCCCACTCCTGGCACACTGTGGGCTCCCATCAGCCTTTCCCTGTTCTGCACGTGCTCTGTTCCCTGCCATGGTGCACAGTGGGCACTGCCATACTTAGAGTAGAACCCAAAAGATTTTGGCTTCTCACCTTGTGCACACCCTGGAGGGAACAGTGACCCAGCATGGAGCTGGGACCCACCCAGTCTCCTCTTTTCCTCCCACCATGGTGCCAGTGCCCTATGGTTCCCTGGCACAGAGGCTCCGTGGCCACAGGCAGTCAGAACACTGACACTCCACACCAAACCCCCTTTATTCACAACCCACGGGCCCATGCTCAGGGACAGCAGCAGTCCCAGGGTTCTGCAGTCCCCACAGGGATCCTCTGTCCCTCGTGGCTGGTCCCTCACCCTCGGGGTCCCTCAGCGGTCCTTCCTGCGCAGCGGTGGGGACGGGGGGTAGTGGCGGGCGGGTGGCACATCATAGTGACTGGGGATGTGGCTGTTCTTGGGGGAGTCGTAGTGGCTGGGGGCCTCTCTGTAGGGGGGACCTTCAGGCCCTTCAGGACAACTCTCTGTGGGGACAAGAGAAGGCTGAAAGGGGACATGTTCCCCCCAGGGTCACCAAGCCCCCAATGTTGTCCTTCTGGGGGCAGACAGCCTCTGTCACTGAGGCTGTGCTGTCCCCATCACTGGGGTTGTGTCCCTGCTGACCAGGGCCACCAAGGTGACCAGGGCCACCAGGGGATCCCCAGCCATACCCTCCTGTGGCTCCTCAAGGAGCCCAATCTCTGCATAGGACATCTCCCTCTGGACAGGGGATTTCATCTCCATGTAGCTGCCCTCGTGGGCCTTGACAGTGGCAGGGGGCAGCTCCTTGATGGTGGCGTAGGGGTTCTCGCTGGCCAGGGAGCTGGCACTGGCCCCCAGCCCCTCCCAGGGGTGCTCTGGAGGAGAAGCAGGTGGGGATCCCCCCATGGCAGGGAGCACAGGGGAGGAGGAGCAGCTGTGTCCGGCTATGTCTCAGACAAGTCCCAGCCCTGTCCCTTTGCTATCCCGTCCCTGTCCCTTCCCCAGCCCCACCCTAATCCAGTTCTGTTCCACCCCATCCCCAAACCACCCCTGCTTCTTCCCCATCCCAACCCCGTCTCTTCCCCAGCCCAGCCCATCCCTGTCCCTTCCACATCCCAGCCAATTTTGTCACTTCCCCATCCCATCCCCATCCCCATCCCTAACCCATCCCATCCCTAACCCATCCCATCCCTAACCCATCTCATCCCTAACCCATCCCATCCCCATCCCT
>WEIU01006319.1:1919-16829 GCA_013389925.1 Aegithalos caudatus | reverse complement strand
ATTTACAGTTTGTTATCACAGTCCTAGTTTTTCTGTAACAATCATTGAAATAACTCAGGCATTCAATCCTGGCAAGCCACAGACTATTCGGCACTTTGAAATTCATAGATTTAACAGCATAGTGTCAGATCATTTTTCATAACCCTTGTTTCCTTGTCAGCATGTCATAGCCAGTAAAAAGCTGCTAGATTAGTACAAATATATAAATCTTTTCTCAGCTTCACCTCACTGCTGTTTAATACTACTTTACTACACCACTGTGCTTACTAGTTTAAAATACCTTCTGTTTGGAGAAACGCATATTTATTATTATTATTAGGGAGTTTTTCTGCAATTTCCCTGAGCACAGGCTGACAGCTGCATAGCACTTTGTCATTTATCATTGTACACAAGATCTGTCAACTTGGGAAACAATTTCAATAAAAAAAAATCTGCATGAAATTACTTTTGCGATAGGAAAAACAGCCCTAGTTCTGTCTATTGTACATGCAATTCTGTTGCTCTGTTTATTTATTTATTTTTCTCTACTTTTTCTCTCTCTTTTTTTTAAATTTTGGCTGTGAAAGGTACTTAATGTACCAAAAACAATTTGTAAAAGCATTATTTCACCAATTGGAAGTGTGTACGCCTTGCTGAGGTCTCCCTTATCTAACTGTTGCTAATACATTTTCATGCTGTGCTCTTATGGCTTCATTTTACAGTTGACGAGATCACCCACTCCATGCTGTGTTGGAAATGGGACCCTCGTCACTCCAGTCCACAGAGTGCACTTAACATGTGAACAACAAACAACAAAAAGTTACTGCTTTAAAACATCTTCTTCATCCCTTTATCCCTTTGTTGGAAACTTAGCCTTGATTTTATGGCTTGGTTTAATAAACTAAAACATAGCAACCATGTAAATCAGAAACCCCATACCTAGCGATACAGGAGGATTTACTCACCTATAGATCCTATTGAGTTAACCTCAGAGGATGTCAATAACACTCTGCAGATTCTTTGAAAACATATACCACTCATCCTCTGCTGACCTCATCCTCCTCAAAGTTTACATCAGGAGAATTTTTTGTTTTATGACACAGCATTTTTCTTCACCTTGATTTAATTTCTTATACATCTTGCCCTGTAACTAGATAAACATCTAAGGACTGCAGTTAGTAAATCCAACTGGGGCAGTAATTGCTGTGAAATTATGTTCTGGACAGCTGAAAAGTAGGAATCAGTATTAGAGTCTCCTGTTTTACACCATCAGTTTTTTCTCCAGCTATGGATTTCTTGTCATCAGTGCCTGATGATTCTGCTGACACCCCTGTCAGAAAATGAATTTTTCACTCCCCACTTGATTGACTCCATTCATAGCAAGTAACTGTCAAAAAGTGCCACTCTCAAGCTCACTCACTCATGTGTTTGCCTTTTCAACACCATTGCTGAGTGGACAGACAGACACATAAAACCATGAAATATTCAGAAGGCATATTTCACCCTTAATATATAGTTCTTTGTTGTCCTTGTGAAATGTCACGTGTTCCGTGCTTTAAATCACTTGTCTTTAGAAATACTACTTTTGCAGGAAGAAGTTTTGCAGATTTTGTACTTGAATTAAAGCACAGATGTTAAGTTCTGCCAGATTTCTTGATGAAACTAATATTTGAATGTAATTAATTCATGCCACTCAGTTTCATATACTACTATTGATAAAAATATGCCCTTCATAGAAGAGTAGTCTGTGTTAAAATGACAGATGTCTTCAAAACTTGGTCCATAGAAATGACCCAGTAATAGTGCAAAAAGTAGTACCTGGAGGATCTTCTAGAGCCTGAATTATTCAGACCAAATGATTGCAGGGAGAATTCTTGTTTGTGAGGAACCAATCAGTCTTTAGTGGCTGCCACTGGACACTGAATTAAAATGCATGAAAGAGCCTACAGGCAACATACTTCCAAGATGCAAAAATCACAAATCTATTTAAGTGTGAGCAGAAAGTGCTTGCATACCATGGTGAATGGCATCACAAGAGGTCATCTCTGTAGCAGGCCCAACTGTTGGAGAAATCACTTCATTGTACATGGAGTAGACTAGAGTAGAGCAAGTTTGATAAATACATATACAAAACAGTTTGTGGCACCACAAGGAAAGCTAACATAGTGTTATTAAGATACTGGTAAAAAAAAAAAAAAAGAGCTATTGGAAGAAAAAGGCTATCAACAAAATGAAGGGAAAAACTGCCAGTAACATTTTTTTTACACTAGAACAGTGTTTTTAGAATATTCTCTTATCTGCACTTGCACTGGTATCAATAGGACATGGCTCAGTTGATGTTAATGAAGTTATACAGGTGCTAAGAGCTATTAAACAAAATATATCATATTGATAAAAAGATAAGCACACATAAACCACCCAGTGTATCCCAGACTCAATTAACAAGGCTTTGCATTTGACACCAGTGAAGGCAAATTTTACTGCTGATATATGATGTCATCACCAGCTGTAAGGAGTCTAGTAAACAAAAATAAAATCAGCAGATGCTGTTCTCAGAAAGGTGTCAGACTTTTTCATGTCGTGGTTGATGTTTTCCACTGTATTTTCATTTCAAAAGTACAGGAAAATTTGAGAGAAAAAAGACGACAGCAGTACAAAAACCCCACATTTTAAAATTACTTTAAATTTTGCAGCAATAACAAAAGCTTTTGAAATGTATTCTTGTTATTCCTTTTGATATAATTACCGTGAATGAATATAGTTTTTTAGTATGTGATCATTTATTGGAACAACATGTTTTAAAAGAAGTTATGGTCATTTTGCTCTCAGAACAAGTATTTCAAAGAATCTGTCAATGTCTTTTTTTAATAGTAGTGTCTTCTATCCTGAAGAAAAGAGCAAGGCTACTGTCTTTCCTTTTGCTTTAATCTCTGGGATTTGTTCAAGCAGGCAATTTTTTTTCCTCCAAGACAATTATAACTCTAAAAACAAATGAAATGTAATTACCTTTTTATTGACATATTAAAAGGAAACAAGAAGTTAATCAGCAGTTATATGCTTTCCTCAAAGGTGTTGCTTTCATAAGCATTATGATTAGCTAACCAGATTCAGAGAAGTGTGAGAAAGTGGTGGGAAGAGGGCTGTCATGAAAGAGTGTGGAGTCAGTAATTTCATGCAAAAAAGGAGTAAATCTAAAAAACTCAGATTGAACTGAAAGATGTAGGGAGGGTAAAATTATCTTATCAATTTCTATATATATTTGCATTTCACCTTTATGTACAATATTGTGTGACTTTACAATTATTCCCCCCCAAAGGCTTCATACTTGTATAATTTCAGAGCAAAAAATTCTGAAGACTTAATAAACAGTCTCTACAGATGATACTTCTGAATCTAGAGTTTTAATAAAATATCTCTACAAATGACACTTGCAGTCTCCACATAAAGAAGGTCAACTGAATGCTCAATTTTCTATGACAGACACTGAAAACTATTAGCCTTTTAAGAAATGATCTGTGAGAAGGTGTCGGTTGTTGATCTTGAAGAGCTTTGATACACAGTACACTCATTTTTTTTTAAACCAGTCTTCTGGACAGTAATCTCCAGTTTGAATGACAACTTTTTCTGCCATTTGACAGGTAGGCTTAAGTCCACAAAGATGCTTTTTTGATGGAAGTAAAGAAAGAGAAGTGTCTCATAATGCTTAAATTGTATCAGCCTATTGCTAAAAGGAAAAGAAAAATCCCCGCTCTAAAAAAACTAGAAAGATGTTAACACAGGGCAGTATAATTTTGAAAAATGAGGAACAGAAATATTTATTCAATAAGAGAAACAGAATTTAAAGGAAGAGAAAAAAAATCACAGAGAAATTAAAACAATTACCAATTATTTTAGGAAATAAATGTACAGTAATGTCTTCTGAGGATTTGACCGAAATGGTGCCAGTGCCTCACAACATTTTAGATGAAGTTACAAACACACAGAGGAGCAGTCAGAACATTTGATCCAAAAAATTACAGATCAAGCATCTGATACAAACAGGGGTTATTTGAAAAATGTCTAGAGCTGGAGCAAAGTGGCTTACACACACTGTTGCTATAAAAAGAAAGGATAAGGAGAACAAAGGACAAAAGAATGAAGAAAGGGCCTAAGTGAAAATAGTAGGAACTTCTCCGACCTTTTTTTTTTTTTTCTGTTTTGAAGTAAAATGCAGAAATGAGGAGTCATGATTAAACACAAGAGTGAAAAAGGCAGAAAAGTTCTGTTTAGCAAGTCTACTTAAACTAATCGTTTCCTCTTGGCTGTTATTTATTAGAACCCAAGTGTACAACCTAGTGTCACCCCACTCAAGTGGAAATGCGAGCATGTGGGCTATTTAATATAGTAATTTGCCTAATGTAGCACAATTACAGAAATGCGCTGAGTAACTTTGGGCTGATTCCCAGGAAAGAATTCTTTATGGAGTGCCTACAAGGTACACCTGTGCCTCATTACCTGAATCGATATTTTTGCCATGTTGATTTGAAGGACAAAATAGACTTAGGAGATTCTACTTCCATAATTACAAAGAACATAAAGAAGAGACATTAAAACTGGAAGAAAAACTTAAAAACCTGCCACACAATACAACAGGACGACAAAAATACAAGGCTAGCTCTAACTTTGCACCTAGGAGCCTCTGTATAGAAAACAATTCCATTTTGTTAACAAGCCACAAGCGTGCACTTAAGAAGCAGGTGAACAAATGTAATTGTGAGAAGTACAATGATGCTCCTAAGTATAAATTGTCTTCCTCTCAAGGCACATGTGTTCATCTATTTCATAGCATTTTTGTGTGGTTTTATATCTTTCTCCTCTATTTTAAAACAAATTAATGGCTTTTCCTTAATGACCTAAAAGAGGTTAAGGTGTAAACCTTAAAGGATTTATTTTCAAACATGTCACATCTCTTCTTTCTGTATTATTAAAACAAAATAATTGTCATCCTTTTCTCCCTCTCTCTCTGAATTCCTGGCTTTGGTCTGGTTTGTGAGGTCAATACAGACTAAAGGCCATTAATATCTGATAACTGCAAAGGACTTGTACTAAACACTGATACTCCCATTATGATCTCTGGTGGATAGGTTTCCATATCAGAAAAACACTATTAGAGTTATCAGCAGCTGGCACAGTTTTAACCTCAGCAGAGGCCAAGGCACAAACAAACAGAGACTGAAATACCCCATTATCTCTAGAGGCACTTACTACTACTCTGAGAGCAGGTAGATTGGTGAGGTACCAGGGGGTAAATTTGCCCTCTGCTCCTGCCATACCCATTCCTTACACAAATGTAACCTCCATGACTGACAATCTGACCACTGTGACTAACTTTTCATTCAGTTTATTTGCCTTCTTTGCAGACACCCTTTATTCTAGAGAATCAAATACACTGGAAAATAATCCAGGTTTTCAGATAGCTTCAAAGGTAAAGCTATGCTGAAATTGGTACTGAAAGCGGGATTTTTAATCGTTCATTCACACATTGATGACTGAAATTAGGCTCCACATTTAAAACTTATTTTTCATGGGTCAATTTCCTTCCCAGTAATATATATATATGTCTTGTATGGGAGAAGATTCATGCACTATGGCAGTACAAACACATAAGTGCTTCATAAAAGATTGTACCACTTCACTCTCCAGCAGCTGACCCATATTTAACACATTTATCACATCCACTTCTGCACAATCCATCTCAGATGCAAATGGATATTGTGATTTGAGCCTTACAGTCATAAACCATTTCCAAATGACACAGAAATTCCAGTGGACTTCTGAGGACTTCCAGTCACTTCCTTTACCAAATATTGCCAGTTGCACTAAGATGATGTTTATCTCTGGCTAACTGGTACCAAAACTAGCAGTCTGGTATGGAACGTACTTGTCTGTGGGTGTTAGGATTGGGGTGTATGAGAGTGTATAGGGAGATTTTTTCTGGAGGTGAATCTGGATGCAACCAATCAGTTCTGGATTTTTAGCAGAGACATTAGAAGCAAAGGCTCAAGTGAGTATAAACTTGAAGAAAATCATGTGGCATCCATGCTAGAGGGAGTCTGAAGACAGGCTGAGAGAGTTGGGGCTGTTCAGTCTGGAGAAGAGAATGTTCTGGGGAGACCTTATGACAGACTTCCTGTGCCTGAAGGGGGCTTACAGAAAGGCTGAAGAGGGACTTTTCACAAGTAGTTGTAGGACAAGGGATAATGGCTTTAAGATGAATGAAGCTCAATTTAGATTAGACATTAGGAAGAAATTCTTAACTATGAGGGTGGTGAGGCATGGACAGAAGTTGTCCAGAGAAGCTGTGGGTGCCCCATCCCTGGCAGTGTTCAGGGCCAGGTTGGAAGTGGCCCTGAACAACCTGGTCTGGTGGGAGGTGACCCTGCCCAAGGCAGTGTTTTTGCAACACGGTGATATTTAAAGTCTCTCTCAACCCAAACCATTCTGTCATTCCATGATTTTATGACATTGTAGTCATCATCACCTTAAATAGTAAAGAAATCTTAATGAGAAAGACTCACCACTAATCACATGCAGAGTCAATGCCTCTGTATTGTTGCTTGTTGCCTGGAAAGGAACATATGTCCTTATGTGCAAGGTGGAAAAGTAAAAGATCTGAAAGGTTAATCTAAACAAGCTTAAGCTTCTACTTACCCATGTCTTCCATTTCCACTCCCCATCCTGCACTCAGAAGGTAAAAATAAATTGCTGGAGTGTTTGCAGACCATGAGCACTTGCTGATGGTGTGGCACATGGAATCGGGAAAAAAATCTGCTTTATGTCTCTGTTGACTGAAATTCATTTGTATATATATATGCTACAAATCACTATCTCCACCAACTGCTTGATATGGAAAGAAGAAAATGATGCTAGTAATGTATGACCCTGAGAGTAGAGGAATGGTAGCTATTTACATCAGTTGTCAGCAACCTGCTGCTTGTTTGCGGTGTTGCTGCATGGATATAGATAACCTCTCTGAAACATTAGCTGAGACAAAGCAAGTAATTCTTTGTTGACACATTGTCAGTTTCTAATTTGTTCTCAAACTGTGAGGTAAATCCTCCATCTCCACTGGAAAAAGGGCCGCTCTATCTCACATCAGTCTTTCTGCCCTTTTCACTTTCTATTCTCAGCTGGAAATGCAGTCGAAAAGGAGTTTCCTGCCCGGAAACTGATAAAATGTACCAACAAAATTATCTGGATAGTTTAACCTTAGCTGCAGTCCCTTTACATCACCCTGAATAAAAACACAGAGCAATGCAGAAGGAAATCTGTGATCCTTATTACAGCAGTGTCAAAAATCAGGAGGGCTGCAGTTGCAAGGGACAGAGGTTATCCCTTGAACTTGAAAAATATTGCTTTAGCTACAGAAATAAATGCCTGAGAGCCAGGTCTTGGTGAGCGAAAATGAAAAGCTGAGAAACAAAACCAGAGTGATGGCTCTTCATGAAACATCGCTATGTCAAGAAGAAATGGCAAATACTGTGGACTTCATCCTCTTTCCACTCTTTACTTCTTGGTACCTTTGAGGAGTCTGCACTAGGAATACAGTAAAATGAAATGTGCTAGGAATTTCCTTGTAGAGAGATTGACCTGATTACATTTCACTGGGCATAGTAGCTCATTCTTCTTTCTGACTGCTGCTCAGATAGAAGACTGACAGCTGGACTCCATCACTTGGATTAATGGGTTAAAAGCTGACATCTTTTTAGTATTTTGGACTTTATTTTCTTTATCAGTTTGACTTTCATGCTCAGAGTGCTCTTGCCACAATATTCTTTTAAAAGTACACTTGTCAGGGTCCATTTGCTACCAGCTACCTTGATGGTGACATCAGCGATGGCTGTGGTTTACCTTTTGACCTTAGAGAGGCAGCAGATGGGCCCAGTAATAAATCCCGATTATTAGTGAAGGAGCCAATAGCTTGGAAAGGCAGAAATAAAAGTCAGGCAGTTTTACACTGCAGTTCTTGTTATTTGCTTTGATATGGAGTTGTGGCCGTGTCAGGGGTGATGTTGAGCAGCCTGGGCTGCCTGCAGCCCTCCACTCCTGGGCAGGCCGTGCGTGCCGTGCCTCCAGCCTCCTCCCAGCATTCCAAACTGCCTCCACACATGAGTCCACTTCAGCTGTTGACTCCATGACCTAAAAGCAGCAGGTGGAAGAATATGAGCTTCCAGGGTAGCCAAGGGCTATCCAGGGCTGGGCCCTTCTCTGCAGGCTGATGTGGTAATGGTTGATTACCACAAGCCCTTGGGCACGGTGCATGGGGATGGAATGCTGTCAGGAAGAGGCCTCAACACAGCCCAGGTTTGGCAAAGGAGAAAAGAACTTCATCATGACGTTTTTACAGTGTTTTAAAAAGAAACCACAAACCCACAAAAAGCTATGGCCAGTGTCCTACAGCATCAGTTTTTGTGTTCCCTACACTGGGGTTTTTGGGCAGGGTGGCTGAGGGCTCACAGCAGGTATCTACTGTGCCTTGAGTATGGAGAATGCTGCATTTTTGACAAAAATATGTTTACGTTTTAGTCTTGTATGGTTAGGGTTTTTTACCCAATGTGTATAGTTGGATGGAAGAATTTTCTTAATTGTTTCTAGGGGTGTTTCTAGGTCGTTTATGTACTTGAATCCTGCTGCAAAACTGTGATTTTGCAAGAGTAAAGGCAGTAAGATTTTATTCCCTTTATATAAACACAAAATAGCTCAGCTGCATAAACCAAGTTTTCAAGATCCCTTTGTACCCACATGTGCTCACAACATGGATATATCATCATGATCCAGTACAAGAGAAGAATGAAGAAATTGTTGCTTTTTTACTTAATTATTAGGTATAAGTCACCCTGGAATAATAAATACTAAGATTTTTTTTTCTCTGAAATCTCTATGTATGTTTTTTTGTAATTTTAATATTTTTTTCTTATTCTAGGATGTGTGATAAGGCAAAACACCTTTAGCATCCTTGCCATAAATGTGTCATAGAATAAAGAGATAAGTAATTTTGTGTTCCTCTCTCCCTGAGTTTTTGTTGACATTTTGGAACATTTGAAGTTTTCCAGGAATTGCTGTTCTCTTGATAGATATAGAAGATGCCTTAAAAAAAAAAAAAAAAAAAAAAAAAAAAAAAAAAAAAAAAATTTGTACTAGATGCCCAAGTCCCATTCTTTTTATATGTGTGAACACTGTGGACCTTATACAGCTTTGAAACCAAATTAAAGAAAATGTCACACTTCTTGTGTCTTAAAAATTTTCCTATTCCTTTACTTGGAGGAATATTTTTACTTTGTCCTAATTTGTAAATTAATGGTAAACTATTGGTTTTGTAGAAAGTGATTTCCAAATGAACAGCAGTTTTTTTGTTTCCCACAAATCAATAATTTAAAATTACAGTGAGTTATCAAGCAATTCCTTCCCTAAAAATGTATGCATAAAAAATAGGATATTTTTGATTGCTGGCTAAATTAACTTCAGGCATATGATGGAAAAAAGTTCTTTTCACACCAAGAAGTCTTATAATTATTTTTCAAAAATGGAAGTCTTTTCTAGGTGGAAAAAATTTTTGCTTTTTAAAATAAAATTTTTATGAATAATATTAATTTATCTGAGTAGAATATTTTTTCCATGAAAATATCTGATAGTTTTAGATGCAGTGCTGCAATATTTCTTATGAGAAGTAAGAGAAAAAAAATCAATTTTAGATGCTATTTTCTGTCTCTGTGTAATGTCAGTGAAGAATATACACAGGAATTGGGTCCTTGGTTTGTATGACAACAAACACAAGCTTACTGTGAAATTATTAACAGCCAGTGGTTTTACTTCATCAGTCGTTAGTTATATCAATCATTTCTGTGCCAGCATGGAAACAGAAGCTCTACTGTTTTGGAAAAGAAAGTGTATGTGTAAGTTGTGTGTGTTCCATATAAATTACCCAGGTGTTTTAACACATCCAGGTGTTTTTTTATTCCTTTTGGAAAAACAGAAAGGAAACAACCCAAGGGCTAATGTTCTAATTATCAGTAGTTGTGCAAGCCTCCAAAAAGCATGTATTCTATAACCCCTGGAAAAATTCTGACATGTTATAAACTGGCTAAATTAGCTTCAATCAGTAAACAAACAAATTGGTGCCAGCACAATAGTACAATAATGCGGTGCATACTAAGTGACTTATTTTCCTAATGCCAAAAATAGCTACATAAACCAATGTTAAATAGCTTTGACTTTTTTCTTTGTATAATTTGAGTCAGAAGTTGTAAGGAGTCATAATATAATTCCTGACCTTTAAATAGGAGCAGTAGAACTAGAACGTGTATTTCTCAGAGATTTCTCGAAAATTCTTTCTTGACGTTGGCTTGCAACCCAAATCCCATATAATTCAAAATGTTAAAAATTAAACATATTTCATTCAAATGCTGTGATAGCTCTGGAAGTTCAGGTGCATTTTTTTTTTTTTTCCTAGCTTAGCATTGAAAGAGGAAGCCAAATTCTTCTTCAAGGCAGATCATATTGGGCTAAAGTAAGTAATATTGAAATAGGATTGCTTATGTAGGAAAAGAGCAAAAGAAAAAGAGAATACCCCACAGTGGGCTTTGGAATCAATGTTAGGGCTTGAAAATTTAATGAAAAAACATAATTTTTAATTCTCTAGTTCCTGATGGTTCTTTATCTACTTTTTGGTTCCATATTGGAGGATACCGTGAATATGTAAATTTTCTCTATAGCCCAACCTGATTGCAGAAACGTGGAGAAAATGTTGCAGGAACCATTTCTTTCATTGTTGTGTATATTATTGCTTTTTGCCATCACAGAGTAAGTATAATTCTGGAAATAGATTTTGGTTGTAAACTCTCTATATGTGGATATAATAAATATATTCTGCAAACAAAATTTTTCAGGTGTTTAGGAAGTGGGGCTTAATTCAGTTCAGAGTTTTACAAGTTCTGAAATACTGTAACTTCTAATTTTTGGTTAATGAGCTTTTAAGGTGAAATGTTAATATACAGTCTCTACTGTATAGGTAAAGTCGTCTCAACTTCATTTTTCTTTTATAATGACATAATGTCATGTAAGTCATCAAAATGTTATACACGTTTTTATCTTCTTTATTCAACACTTTGATGTAAATATCTATGCTGGAATACAGATCATTATGTTTATGAATTAATACAAAATCAAAACAGAGTATCTCAGATGCATCCTTCTTTCCAAATCCAAAATGCTTTTTCATAAATGATGTAGAAGATTTCTGTCTTTGAAAATTAACAGACAGACACAGAGGTGTAGAAGAAAAGGTGTGTATGTTACTGAACACCTTATTTTCTGCCTGTGTCAATAACATACCTATTTTGACCAGTCAACGGTACTGGAAGCTGCACATTTGCTGACAAAAGTGAACTCGACCTATGTACATGAATTTACGCTTTAAATGAGAAACACTTTGTTTTAGGTGTTGTGTTCTCTCCTGTCTTCATTTAGCTACACTAACTTATTTCTCCATGTGAAACTGAATAATTAATTGTCCCAATGGTGCCATCAGGAAAGTGTTTTCAATTGCTGTTTCTGGAGACTCCATTGCTACTCAGGTCCCATGAATATGTCGATAAACATACATGGTAGACTAAAACAGAATATATTTCTTTTACACACTTCACAGTCTTTTTCAGAGAATATAGGAGATGCAGATATTTAAACTGCTGGTGTTCTTTGTGCAGTAAGAGAGTCCTTAAGTCTGAACTGTTGATTTCCTAGACTTTGATCAATACACTGAAAAAGGAAAATAACTACTGGAAGCCTTACTAAAACAAATCTGTACCTTTAAAGAACTCTAAGAGTGTAAAAAACCGTTTGTTGATCTTGGTAAAATGCAGACATACAGCTGTTGTTTTATCTTTTTTTAAGCAGGAATTTCCTTAGTGTTTCCTCAATTTTATTTGCTACTTTTGCAGAATCATGCTTGATAACCTTTTCTGACAAAACCTCTCACATATGTACTGTAATTGACCTTGTAAATTAATCAGCAGTATCTAGAGTATACACAGTATTTTTTCATAATAATGATTCATTCAACAGCAGTTTTGTATCTTTTTCACAGATAACTTCACATATTATGTGGTATTCAGCACAGCTACAATCATGAATAATTTATCCTGGCTTTCCCTTGTCTTCTGAAGACTATAGTGAATGCTAGAAGATATATAAGTGAATCTGTCCATCTCTCACAAAGTCTTAAACTCCATCAGGAATTACCATCTATATTGAGTCTGTTTTCTGGTACCCAAATTAAGAATCCTGAGAAATTACTCCACACTAAATAACAAGGCAATGCTCTTGCCATAGGATCCCATCTGTCTGCTCACCAATGACATCTCTTCTGGGATCTGTCCATTACTATACATCTCACCCTATTTCATAGCATATTATTTTTCAGCTCAAAATCCTCTTGTCTTGGTTGTGCCAATGAGATGGTACATGGAATGCTGCTGGTTCCATAACAATGCTCCATTAGAATAATCACACCTTGTAACTTCCCTGTATGCTTCCTGCATCCTCTCAGCACTCAAGGCCAGCAACTATGTTCTTTGTTGTTTGGAAGCAAAGCTGCCTCTCATTGCCATTATTATTTTGATCCATGCATGATTGGGAGACCAAGCAGAAGGTGAAATTTTACTTCTGTGTCTATTTTCGTGTTAACCATCTGACATATTTTCTGCTCTTCCAGCATATATAGTACATCCACTTTCTTTCCTCCATGAACAGCTTTTGATGGCAAGTTTTGAGAGACACAGAGAGACACAGACATTTCTTCTTATATTGCATCTATTGTATTCTATTTAAGTATAAATTGACACAGTTTTTCTGCTGAGTTAACAGTTGACTTTTTTAGGGAAAGCTGGGAGAGGCTCCCTGTCCCACACCCTTTCTAAGAAATTCACTAGTTGGGAACCAGGACCAGACAAGTTCAGACAAAAAGATGGGCAATTATTTTTAACAGGGCAGATGTTTATTTGTATAACTGACACAGCTATTGCAGATTCTTTCTTAATGCAGAATAGTTACAAATACTTAGTTATAAAGAATTTTGCGTAAGTTAATGCATAAAATGAATGACATGCATTCAATAACCTTATATTTATATTAATTTTGTTTTACTTTTCTTTATGTGATTGTCCATCTCTATTTGTGGTTATTATCCATCTACTAAAAGGCATCAGGTAATTTTTTTTTTAATGCATTTTGCTATACTCTAAGGAAAATTTCTTCTTATAGACGTAATTTATCCTTTGTATGTGTTCTGTTGTACCCATCATTTTAGAAAAATCACTGATGTTTATAACACTGCAAGAGTCTTCTGTTAAATCAACACAAAATTTTGTCCTTTTCCTCACAATTACCCCTCTAAATGCAAAATTATTAATTCACAGTTAGCTCACAATCTGCCACAGACTTGCAACTCCTGCACTCCACAGAGACCATGATATTATCCAAAATCTTCTGATCACTTTCAATTTTGTGCTGGGAATTAAATTTTCCAACACTCAATCCTTATATGGTCAAGGCAGAGCTTTTTATGTAGAAAATTTGCCTAACCTAGATCTCCTAGGTGGTATGGAAAGTTCATTCTGAATCCAACAAAAATTACTTTTTTTTTTCAGAAAGAAATTTATGATTTTAAAGAACATCATTGGTGGGTTCAAAAGAGATAAATAAGTCAGAATGGAAGTGTAAAGTAGTATGTAAAGACCCAAGTTTTAAGGCTCAAAATACCACTACTATTTCAATGTCAAGGTTTAGAGGATGACTTAAAAAGGAAATTCTTAAGAGCTCAAACTCAACTGAGGGTATTTTTCATAAATCACATTCATATGTGACCTGAAAATAAACTGCCTAGTGTTTGTATTAATTCCATTGCATTGGAAGTGTCAGACTCACCCGTTTCATTTTAGCTAGATTCCAACTGAGTTAAAGATTAGGGGCTGAATTAGTCTGTTTTGTGGTGGATTGGATGAATGGGTTGATTGGTTTAGGTTTTTTTATTGCAACCTTTAAATTTCCAAAATCAATGCACTTTATTTATGTTTTAGAGATGCCTGTTTTCTACTGTTTGAAAGTTAGCTGTCATGACGTGTCCCTGTGCTGCAGAGAGCCTGAAATAGTAGAAATGAGACACAATTTCTATTTCTATTCTCCAAAATCTATGACAATCTTCATAAATATTACAAAGGTAAAACAGTGTTCAGAACAAAGTACATTTCCAAAATATTTTTTTTCTTGTTGATTAAACAATCACTGAAACAGAATAACAATGTGGAAAATATGAAAAATAATGATGTTATTGTGTTCTACCCTTACTTCTTGTCTGAGTCAGTGTTTCTACATATGAAAGTGAGATAGTCTTCAAGATGTTTAGGTGCTTTCAACTTAATTTGCTCCTAAAGACTTGAACATTTTCTAGTAACTATGAATAGGCCAATATTGTTCTCATGCTATTAAAAATAAAAAAACCCACATTTATTCTAACAGAAGGAAGGAGAAATTTCCCCAGAATAGAGGGCAACAAATTGTCAGCTCTATTTGGACAAGAACTTTAATTTTCAACTAAGCAATCAAATGTACTAGGAAAAGAAAATCTTTTCAATTTGGAGGACTTTGACAAATATTAATATATCACAGTTGCAATGGGATTCATTTGTGCTGTGGAATCTAAGAGGTCAGTACATCTGTAAAGACTTATAGTACTTAAGAGATGATCGTACAAGACATATGGTTTAATCATGATGTATTTAAGCCCTTTTTTATCTGCTTAAGAATTCAATGTTTTTCTTTCTCTAATTTAAGAAACCATTTGTTATTCCTCTCAACCAAAAAAGTATTAATACAGCAGCCAGAGTGTATTAAAAATAG
>WEIU01006317.1:0-23816 GCA_013389925.1 Aegithalos caudatus | reverse complement strand
TTTTTTCCCCAGTTTTCCTTAACTTTTTTTTTTTTTTTTTTTAATCAATTCAGACCTACATCTATTAGAAAAAAAAAATGAGCCATCTGTTTTCTCTGGACATGCTGTTTGCAATGTAAAAATGTAAATATTATGGTATAATTAGAAGGTATTTGGGACGGATCTGCACTAATGCTTATGTGAATCTGAAACAGGAGGGAGTTTGAAGAATGGAACACTAAAAAAATCAAAAGAAACTGACATTTCAACCCATGATATCTCTAGCACAACAATTGTTTTATGCTACATCAAGGTATTTTCCAGAAAATGAAACAAAGTGAGGAAAAGTCATTCAAAATGGACAGCATAGCAATTTCATTCTAACTAATGGCCATATCAGGATTCTTTAGGTCTTCTTACCTTCTGTGTAGGTAATTTACAATCTTTCACCTGTTTGTGAAGGTAAGTGCTGAGATAAGTGGAAAAATAAAGTACTGGGAATAAACAAAGACTTTCAAAGTTTTCTGAAATATGAAATCAAAATACAACTGCAAAGAAAAAATATTTTAGTGGAAGCAAAATATTGTAATTAATATGTTATTAATAAGCAACAGTGAAGTATCTTAAATACACTTAGGGCAATGGTAGAATTAGAATAGATCATACACTTGTAATCACTGCAAGATTCTCCTTTTCCCTCATGCAGCAGAAAAGCCTAATGGAAGTTCCTGGGCAAATACACTAATGGATGTAAAAGTTACACTTTGACATCTGTATAATCCCTGCCTGCAGGCAAGAGTTCATTCTGCTGACTTTCTAAGCTGGCCTGATGTGAACTCCACCAAGAGCAAAGCTGAGTAATGACAGCTAAACCCCGAGTTCAGCCTGAGCCACCTGCCTTCCCGCTGAGTGCACAACCAAATGCTGCACCATACCAATGGCAGCTCAGGCCAAGCTGGCATCCACCTGGGCAGGACTGGGAATACATATCCATGTAGAGATTCCCCATGGGAACAGCAAGCTATTTATATAATCCATATGAAATAACTGATTTTCTAGACAGCCAAAAACGTTAGGTGCATGTATGCTAATAGTATACATGGAATTAAAATGAGAATGCCCAGTAATTTCTTATGAACATAGAGCAAGAGGCTAACAATAATTTTGAAATTAGATTCTTGAAGTTCAATTAACTATGACATTTTTAGTTAGGCAAGGTTCTTTCCCCCAGTTATAACAGCACAAAGTGGATCTGAATCCATTTGAGAAGTATAAATCCTTGTATCCTGTCACCACAGAATCTCATTGGTTCTGTAATCTTCAGGGAATGATTTTGAAAAATGCTTAAGAAACCTGTCTTCACTTTTCAGATGTGAATTTACTGGAGGAGTAAAAGATTCCTAATTTTCTCATTGCCTCATTTTCACCATTTATTGGAATGCTGCTTGTTCTTACGTTACCAAGAAACATCGGACATATTTATTCAAATATAGCCTCATGAAATAGAAGTGATTTATATGAAAAGAGGAATCTCAAACAACTCCCTGATGGAACTTCTTTATCCTTATCTGTTGAAACCAGAGTTCTAAGATAGTCAATCACAAATACCTATGAAAATTATTAACTAAAGAAAACTACTTTTGAAATCCATGGTTGGAATTAATGAAAACTCTTAAAACTTGAATCCAAGTATTTAATAAAATCTCTTCTACAGAAATTGAAAGAGGAATTTACGTGACTTGTCATGTTGGAGGCAATACTGCTAAAATGTGGGGAGCTTTCAAAGAAACCATTATTCATCTAGGAAGTTTTTCTATTATTCTGAATGAATTAAACTTTAGGCTGATAAGTCTTTTTGCTGTAACTATTTGCAGACTTCTGCTATGTCCTCTCTCCACTTGTTTTTAATATAGGGAAATCACATATCAGACACAACAATAAGAAAACAATCTGTATTTAACAACAAAAATTTTGCATAGCACAAAGAAACATTTATCAACCTTCTATTCATCTTGACCTGTGGCTGATACCTCTTTCAGTCATGAACCAGTTACTACTGAAATCCTGTGGAAAATCTCATTCCTTTGAGATTTATTGGCACAAAAGCATTTTTATTTTTGCAAACCAATATTCCTAAGTAGTAAACCCAAACACTCATTAGCAGCATATCAGCACAAAGATAATGAAGAAGCTGTGACAACATACACAATGGAGTGTGCTGCAGACAGAGCTATTAGAGGGTGTCCGAAGGAGGGCCATGAAATGGTGAAGGGGCTGGAGGTGAAGCCATATGAGGAATGACTGAGGTCACTTGCTCTGTTCAGCCTGGAGGAGACTGAGGGGAGACCTCACTGCAGTCTGCAGCTTCCTCATGAGGGGAAGAGGAGAGGCAGGCACTGATCTCTGCTCTGTGGTGCCCAGTGACAGGACCCGAGGGAATGGCCTGAAGCTGTGTCAGGGGAGGGTTAGGTTGGATATTAGAAAAATGTTCTTCACTTAGAGGGCAGCTGGGCACTGGCACAGGCTCCCCAGGGAAGTGGTCACTGCACAAGCCTGAGAGAGTTGGGAAGTGTTTGGACAATGCTCTCAGACACACGGTGTCACTCTTGGGGATGGTGCTGTTCATGGCCAGGAGTTGGGCTCAATGGTCCTTGTGGGCCCCTTCCAACTCAGCTTATTCTGTGATTCTGTGAACTCACACTGCACAAAACATCCTACAGCTACCATGCTGGCAAGAAACTGAAGCTGTTGAGTCCATAGGACTCCTGCAGTGTCCCTCCACTCTGGGATAATGAGAAAAAACTGACTGCAGCACTGGAGTACACGTGGGCCAGCAGAGACATGAGGCACAGTACCCAGCTACGATGTGTCTCCAGCAGAAGTGAGTGATGATGAGATGGCGATTCTGCAGGAGCCAGGTTTGACCTGCCCTGGCTGAAAGAGCTCCAGTTCAGTACAAGTCACGACATCTCCATCCAGGAGACACCCATCACTGCAGAATTACATCAATACACAGATTTAAATTCCGCCACTACAAATGCAAACCCTTCATAATTAGTTTCAATAAATTGATAAGAAGTACCAAATAGAGGAGTTCATGGAAGTAAAACATCTAATAGAAAGATTGCAAACAGTAAAAAAAAGTTTAAAAACATAAAAATACCCCCATACACTATGAGTAACTTTTCAATTAAATACTATCATACAATAAATTCATGTGCTGCTCTAGCAAATTTATCCTTTTTGCTACTATGAAACATTTTTATTTTATTAAAAATATTTGAGAACACATTTACACCTCTATTGTATAACTATAAATATATGGCCTTCCAGCATATTGTCAGAGAAGGTTCTTTTCAATGGTTACATTGTAGCTATAATATGCAGCTAAATTAAACTGTCATAGAAGATTTATTTATTAAGATTAAGTCCAAACTCTGCTTTGAAAAAAACTGCAGAATTATATGGCTCCCTCCCAACCTGCATATGAGAGGCTCTTTTGTATAGAGACAGAAGGGGGGTTGGGAAGATGGAAATGGAGAAAGGACACCGTGATCCTGGAGGCTTCCACGATGTGTCAGGTACGGGGCTTTGGAAGCGTGCACGGACGGGTTTAATCAAAGATCATCTACTCCTTCAGGCTTTCCTTCTACAATCAGCAGGAAACAAACTTTAAGAGCAAGGAAAACCAACATAGCAGGGGAGGCAGGGTTGGGGGGGAGAGGGAATGTTAAAACAGACCACTTGTCCCTTATTATCAGTGAACTTCTACTTAAAACTTTCTCAGATCAGGACGGGCTGAGTGCTTGGGATAACACAAACAGACACACGCTTAAATTTTTCTATCATTTGTTCTGCATCTCTCCCATTTTTAGAACTAATGAAAGTCTTCCTTTACAGAACAAAGAAACGTGTTCTTTTAATTGGCACTAGCTGGTACAGCATTTATCACAAGTTTAGTCAACTGTTTGCATGGCAGGCCTGTGAGGCTAATCCTCAGCGACCTCTACACTGCTTAAAATGAATGTTTCACTATGGCCACTGTGCTCAGTTCCAGTAAACTCTCTCACTGCTGAGAACAGGGTGGCTGCACGAAAATGAACATTTGGAAACAGGTCCAGAAACACTCTCAATTCTTAAACTGTGAAGGGAATTGTTTGCAACACTATATATGGATTCAGTAAAAAGCAGGACAGGGAACTTTCCAACTTGTTACACACAAACTAAGAATTGGTATAAGACATAAATATCGTCAACAGCCTTGTCATCAGAAACTGTGAAGTTGTACAGTTCAAAACCCTGAGAGAAACCAGCACGACAAACAACAGAATTAAGAGTCTTGAACTCCAGGAGAGCAAACATGACCTTGTTTAGAAAGCTGCTCGTCAGCATCCCATGGGAAGGCAGAAAGTCAAGGAGCACTTGTTGGTTTTCAGGACATCCTCATCAAAAATATGAAAAGAGTCATTTGTGATACACCAAAAAATCATTGTAGGAGGCCAGCATGGATGAACAACAATGTCCTGACTGAGCACAGGTGTAAAAAGTAAGCACAGAGACGGTGGAAGAAGGAGAAAACTATTTGATTCAATGCAAAGACACTGTCCAATCACACAGGGATGGAGCTAGGTATACCAAAGTCTGGGTAAAGTTACAATTAGCAAAGGAAATAAAAAGCAACTCTAAAGGTTTTTAAAGAAACCAAATAGTAAAAAAGGAAAGATGAAGAGAAGACAGGTCCATTACTCAATGTGGCAGTGAAACTAATGGAATAAGTAAGTCTAATGAGCTTGGTGTTTTATTAAGCTTGATGGGCAAAGTTTGTTAAGTCTGTGAGCCAACTGTGAAAGTGCAGGGGAGTAAAGCATTATCAACATTACCATAAGATTAAATCGAGCCAATTGGATATACATAAGTACAATTGATCACATCAGACACATGTGAAATTGATGAGAGACCTTGCCAATATCAATGCAAGATTGTCACCTACTATATTTCAAGAAATTGAAAAGGGTTCCTGACTCTTGATACCCATAAAAAGGCCAGTGTTGCACCCATTTTCAAAAAAGGGCTTCCCCAAGGTAAACTGCACAGCTGTAGGTGAATTAGCCCAATCTCAGTATCTCAGGAAGTCTGTGAAAAATTCTCCCAGAAGACATCTCCCACACATGAAGGATAACAAGGTGGAATAGGCACCATCCATTTACTAAACAGCAAATCACATCTGACAATTGGACTTCCTTCCATGACAAGATGTTGGGCTCCCTGCACCAAGCCAGAGCTATGGCATCACTGACCTTGATTTAGCAAGGTCTTCAATATGAGCCCACAGTGGGACAGACAAATTGACATGGTCTGGTTTGGAGAGGGTCAGGATAACATGAGCACAAAAATGCCAGGGCATTAGGACTCAAAGGGTAGTAATAAGCACTGTGAAGCCCAGCTACAGCTGGTTGCCAGTGCACCACTACTGGAACAAAAGTAGTGTTTAATAGTGTTTAATATGTGACATGGATGACAAGGTAGAGCACACCTTTGGGAAGACGGTGGGAGCATCAACACACGAGAAGGCAGGGCTGCTGTTCAAAGGGCAGACCACAGAAGTGGGCCAAATGTAACATTATAAACTTCAGCAAAGACAGCTGTAAAGTCTATGTCCAAGACAGATTAAACCAATGCAACAAGCTGTAGAACAACTGGAGGATATGCAACATTCCACAAAGGATTTGAAGGTCCTTGAGGTAAAGAAGACTCAGCAATGTGCCCTTCTGGCAAGGATATTTAACCATGTACAGTTCTGTATCAGTAACAGTGCTACCAGAGATCAAGGGAAGTATCCTTACCCTTTACTGGGCACTGTTGAGTCTCTGTTGGGAACATCTGGAGTACCGTGTCTAGTACCAAAATAAGACATGGATATAACAGGGCAAGTCCAGCACGTGGTCAGGAGTGCTGGAGCTCAAGAAATGAAAGAAGAGATTGAGAAACTGTTCTCACCAATCTTGAAGGAAAGCAAGCTGAGGTAAAGATCAAACTGCTTTCTATAAAGCGCTGTTGGAAGGATATGAGGATAACTGAGCAGGACTCATCTTAGTGAAATGACAAGATGCAATAAGCAGAAGTTGCAACACAAGAAATTCAGATTTGATTTAAAGAGAAAATGCTTTCTCGTGGCAAAGACTAACAAAATACTTTCTGGAGTCTCCACTGCTGGTGAGTGAAATTGTTCAAACTCAGCTGAACAATACCATGTGCAACATGAACTAGTTGGACTAGCAGGGGTTTAGTCAAAATTACCTTAAAAGTTTAATTTCAGCCCACACTGTTCTGTGATTTGGTGATTCTATGATCAGTTTAATACATAGAAAACTGCATTCCAGTATTCACCATTATAAAAGGTAGCCTCCCTTTCCATACAGAAAATGAATAAATAAGTATATTTTGGAAGCAGAGAAACATAAGAAAAAGGAACTGTTTCTGAGAGGCAACTATGTTATAAGTGATTGAATATGGACCAGATCATCACCAGCAAGGTGTGATGTGTGGTAGTAAATTATTAGAAGTCAATAAAAGAGCTCTTGAGAAAAAAATTAAGGAACTGGATTGCTTCTTCTTAATCTGGGACGACCTCCACAAAAAAAATTTCCAGATACATAATGCTTCAAAGATAAAAGAAAAAACTATTTCCTTGAACTAGACAAGGAGTTATATCATGAAAACCTGTAGAAGTTAAACATTCGGAAAACAGAATTGAATATCTTATTTCCTTCCACCAACGCAATTTCCTCAGTGACAAAAATATTTACTAACTTAACAAATAAACTCTTATATGACATTATACCAAATGCATTATTTAGTCCTGGTACATTAACTCTTTTTATCCTTCTTATTAAAATACAATTAATCTTGCAGTAGCTGGCAATGTGCTACATTTCATTTTGTCTTATTACTCTTTTCTCAAATTTTCTGTCTAAAACTTTGAATTCTGCTCTTAAAATGGGGCTGGAACATCTACCATTCATTAGTCACAAAATATCACCCCTATCTGATAGAGCTATTAAAAACTGAAACGGCAAAGAAAATATTGTTTGCCTTTAGAACCAAAAGTTTCTGATAGACTTTGAAAAAATTATTTTAATATTTTTCATATTTCTTTTATAACACATTTTGAATCAACTCTACAAACATGAAATTTCATTTTAAGACACAGACTTCTAATTCTTTCTCTGAGCATCTATCTGACTGAAATGAAGTTATTTTGTACCAATTATATTTCATAAATTTCTAGTTGTTGACCATATTTTGGCTGCTCAAACTTGTTTGAAGGTGAAAGGGCTCCTAAATTTTAAGGACTCCAGCTGGTGATCTACACAACCCTTTGACGTTCCAATACCCACATGAGAATATGCTACATAGCCTTTCTATTGTGAGTTATTGAGTCAAGTGTGATGATGCCTTCAGGCTCTAAACAGGAATTTTGGTCACTGAAATGTATATTTTAGACTAAAGTAAGCATAGATAATAATCTGCTTCACTAAACTTGCCCTAGGATATGGATGTCAGAGTATCCATTTGCCCTGAGTTGGAAACCTTCACCTATTGCAGAAAAAACAAATCATGACCACTATCTGGTTCAAAAAGTCCCAAGATCAGAATTAGATCAACTCACAGTATAGAAGTCCCTAATGAAAGCTCTCAGCCTGAAAATATACTATATATCTTGAGATGTAACTTTAAAATTGAGACTGTTTCACAGTTTTTTCAGGCTTGAAGGTCACCATTAACTTTCCTTGAAGTTATGACACTTGTAACTGGAAAAATATAGCTAAATGAGTACTGACTTGCTGACAGACTAGTACTTTTTCAGCAGGATAAATTTTGACAGAATGCACATAAAAACATTCTGCCACAATAGTACACAGGAAACTTTATCAAACCTTGAAGTTCACATTAGGAAATTAATTTCAAAGTCACAAAATCAGAGATCTTTTAAATCCAGTGTCCGATACAAATAATCAAAAACATTTATTTTCACAGTAGTTAGAGATGCCTGTGCAGTAAGTTCCTTGTTCTATAAGTGGTGTTACAATATGAACATCCATCATCAGAAAAATTAATCTTCATAATCTTAAAATAATGTTACTATTTGGAGGGCTTTGTGTCTATGAAAAAACAGCTTTTTAAAGTTCATAATAAGTTAATCTTCAAATAAAATGTGTCTCAGTGTTGTCCATCTATATAAACTTGGACAAACACTGCTCCCTTCCCACAGTCAATGCCATAAATAAGGGTGATCTCCAGATGGTGCAAGCTGTTATGAAACCACTTGTCTTTTCCCAGTTATGTTGACATGCATAAATGCCCCATTATCCCCATTATATTTATCTGTGTCTCACTTAATTGCATTTATGACATCATCTGTACCATGATTCCAAAGAATTGTTTTTGTAAATTATAGGAACTCCAAAGATAAGCATAAAGAGGCCTGAGCTGTCATAAAAAAAGTGGATGACAGTAAAGTTACTTTTTGTAGTTCCGCAAATTAGAAATCGTCCAGTCATCCACTTAACTACTAAAAATGCACATTTTCAAGGTTCTCAAATCAAAATACAACACCCCTCACTAGACACACACAAAAGGCAGTTTAATCAGTGAGAATGTAAGTCATCCAGGTAATTGAAAATCCACACAGCCCTTCAGCCTGCACAAGGAAAAGCCAAGCAGTAAATATCCAGAGAAGTGCAGGAAACAGAGCACAATTTTTATAACCAGAAAGGAAAGTGTTACATAAGTCCAGCAATACCCAGTCAAATACAGTTCACCTTCAATAACCAAACTGCAGAGATGTGAGATGGATAAACTAAGCTGAAACTTACAAGTTTCAACGCTACTGCAGAACTATACAACTACAGTACCTTTTCTCCCATCTTGACTGTCATCTGTAAGAATATCTGAACAACAATTTCTGTAAAGCAAATATACATTCTATGTTTTTAAAAACTTTCTCAGACATATCCAGGTTTTAAGAACTGCAATTTGATCTTCAAAATTAATTCAGTGGCTGATTTTTTCCCTGTACTCAGCAGCCCTTACTCTTAATTTCTTGCTCTTCAACCAGACATGAAGCATTGTGATTCTACTGTGACTTAACACCACTACTCAGTGCTGACATGTTTAAATTATCTCAGGTAGCAAGAAGAAAGTATCAGTGCTAAATTAATTCTCATTCTAATACTTTATAGTCAATAAAACCTCTAAGGAGATAAACATCCCACTGCTCATCTATGCCAAATCATCTGTCAATCTTCATTTAAGCAAATCAACTTGTGTATTTAACTCCTTTAAATCTGCAAAACTGACAAGTGCACTAATGCCTTATAACATGCTTTCTAAAATCCACACACAGAAACAGATTAGTATAATAAAAGTATAATTCTTCCATGCCTACCCATCCTTCTATCAAATCATATAAACACTCTTAACTAATGTTAAATGCCAGAACTAAATTTTTATGCCTTTCAAAATTTTGCAATCATTATCAACTTGATTAAATGACTCATTAATATTCAATTAAATACTAGAAAAAATTTAATTTTACGCTTCCAAATGTAATAAATAATAAAAAATAAGTATAAACATTTAGAAGCACTGAAAGCCAGAATCGTGTTTAGGAGTGTGACACAATATGCACACTGGGAAAATTAAGTGAATTGGTTTAGTATATTTAAAAGTCTATTTTTTTTTAAGGTCAGTTAAATGAATATACTACATGTAAACTAGAAAAAATATTTTTGTAGAAGAAAAAGAACAGTAAAATATTAGAGTGGGTTTTTTTCCACTTCCTTTTATGTAACTAAAGTCTAAGTTCATAAAAAAAGTTTGTTGCTTTTCACTTTAGTTGCCTTAAAACCATTAAGACTTAATCACAGGGTAAAGCACTTTCTGAATTGGAGGAGTCTTAAGGTTGAATATACATTTATGGATAAGCTTAGATAATTTACATTTTCATATTACTTCCACTGCTCCCCACATACTTCTGTGTACAGATTAATTCAAAAGCTTACAGAACAACAAATTTAAGCACAGAGAATCCCATTTGTCAAAACAAACTAATAGCTATCAAGTGCCTTGCAGTCCTCTCATTTTTAAGTTACTAACAATGTTTCTTTCATGCAGTCCTGGTCGTAAGTTAACAACTATTCTGCTTGAATGGAGCCCCTGTACACAGAGAAAGCCTCAGGAAAAGCAGCAGCTTCTGTAACACTGCTTGCCTGCTTCCCAGGTATGGGATTTTACCTCCCAGACACAAACCCAAGACAAAACAGTTCTGTGTGTACAAAGTGCACCCCACAAGGCTGGCTACTTCAGCCACCTCTTTTATGTACCTGTGGGACACAGACATGGCCCAATCTCCTCCCTGACCCTCTCTGCATCTTTGGGTAAGCCTACAGAAGGATATCCAGCCAGCAGTGCTGTGCCTTCCTTATCTCACAAGCTGTAAGGCCCCTTCAGGGTGTCATGTGATGGGGAGGGAGAAGGAACTCCTGACTGCCTTTACACAATTCATATCATGTAAGGTCCAAAGACCATCCATTCACAGAACTTTCAGCACACGAGGACAAACACAACAATACAGTGACAGGATAACAACATTAGCTTGTGCTGGCATTGTCAAGAGCTCTGCTGAGCTCTCTTTGCTTTTATCACTTAATGACAGTAATTTCCTTTAATTCCATTTCATGCCATCTGTTTTCAGAATGGGGTAAAAGAGGAACATGCATGAGCACATGCATATGCTACATATAAATCTATAAAAGGAAGGAAAACAAACATTTATCACACAGTACAGATAACAGAGCTCATCCTAGACACTGAAGGTATCTAAATTCAACTGCAGTACAGCAATCCATGAATTGCATGTGGGATTCAAGCATAAGGTGAAACATTGAACAGAATTCAGACCAAACTCACAAGGTCTTGTTTTATTCCTCTTCCCTGTTCTTCTAGAGGCATGAGTCCGACAATTTTCACCATTACCTTTAGCACAGTTTGTTTTACAGTTGTAGATCCAGGCAACAGGGTATGGTACCAGGAAAAAAGGTCAGAGAAACACAAAAATCATATTAAACAGGAGACCTGGAGATGATTAGAAAAAGAATGATAAAAGTAATATAAAACACCTTAAAAAGACAGCTGTTTAGGTAGCTGCTTCCTCTGCTACTTGGTCAGAGAAATGCTGCTAAAGGTAGGAAGTGCAAATACATCACTTTCACTTTATTTTTATAAAGCTTTATTAAATTTAGCTTGTCACTTTTTTTTAGTGCTTGTTCTAAACCAAGACTACTGGGTACCTTTAGGAAAAACATGCACAAAAGCCCCAGTAGAATTGTTCTTATCCTCTGTAGCACAGAGTCAAGTTGCAAAGTACAATCCTAGACAGGAATCAACATGGCAACTAAGAATACTCAAATATCTTCATATGCAATGCAAGTAAAGACAGAAAAGAAAGGAACTAAATAAAAAAAAAAAATTAAATGAATGAGGACAAACACACCTACATGGCTTAACCATAAAGCCTACAGTGAATGACACAAAGCAGTGAGTCTGCAACAGGAGTACAACAGATCAACATGCCCTCCAGCCAGCACTGAACTAGCACTCCAACACAGGAATAAAATTATGCTTTAATCAGATTAGCCAGATCAGTCTGTATTTATTTCTTGTAAATCTGACTACTAATATCAAATGTAGTTGAAATCTTAGGAAAGCTGCCAATATGAAATGTAACAACCCTAAGATCTCATCAAATTCCTAGGTAGAGTCGCCACATTCAGAATTTTTCATGGTGAAACATTATTCAGAGCATATTCTTTTTTTATTTCAGATGCTAGTCTTTTTTATAAATATAATATCTTTCAATATGTTTTTTGTGTATCTCTCACTAATCTTGACCTGTCATGGATGGGGGCTCTGAACTGAGGAAAACTGCCAATAAAATAAGCATGGGAGAAAAATATGGACTTTAACATCAAGGATCCTCCATGAATATATGTCTCATGATCGCAGGAGAACTAGAATAATTTATGACTGCATACAATTGTGGATAAAAGGGACTGGATATGAAATGAAAGCCATGTAAACAACTGATTAGGAAAATGACAACCAATAACCTCAGGACTACTCAGAGAACAGGAAAAAGTACCAAAGATCTTTTATACTCAAATAGAAAAGAGCAATAGGAAAAGCTATTGGAATTGGATGACTGGTCAGGGTCTAGTGTCAGAGCAACTTCCTTCTGCAGAAGCAACATGTACATTTTCTGCTTGGCAACTGAAGAAGGAACAGTAAGTTGTCTCTGCTTTGCTAAAAAAAGCAGAAGGCAGTATAACTATACTAAAGACAGTAACTAACCTAGAAGTAACTGTTCCAAACAACATAGATATGCAATAATACAGCAAATACAATTGATAAAAAGGTAATGATTGATATTATTCTAGCAGTCACATTTGACTGATTCAGGAACTTAATATGCTTATTGATTTGTTCTTCCATTATATTCTGTATACAATAAAATGCATCCATCACCTAATATGAATCTAGGTCTGACCAGATATTTCTACAAAATTAAAATTTCACTGAGAAACTGCATTTGTAACTCAACCAATGATGAAAGGCTGACACTAACTTTAACAGCTTCAGAGAGAACATTAGATCTAAGCAAACTTCCTTCTTAGATAAAATAAAGATTCGCACAATATACAATGTTCATGTCCAGGAGACCATTTTTTTAACAGCTCTGTTTGTGGGAAATTAATGAAGTGGGCCTATTAATACTCTTCCTGTATCTATGTTAGGAATAAGTCATTTTCATCATGTAAATGTGATGAACTTCTAATTAAAGAACCCATGAAATATCATTAAATTTACCTTAACACACACACACATAATAAAAATTGCAGCAGTATAACTTCAGGGTGAAGAACAGTTCCTGCAGGTGATCTTAGCATTTCAGTGTGTGCTTACATAAAAGGGAAAACAACATTAAAAAATTAATTACTTTGGATTACTCCTAAGATCTGTAATTACTATTATTCAAATGAATTACCTTATAAGAACAATAAAAAATTATGTTTATTGTTCCCTGTTATGCACAAATAAAGTACTTGGTATCATGATCTCAGTGACACTTTTAGAGAAAACAGAATTGATGGCAAGTCACACACACAATTCCAGCAGGAAAAGATCACTTGGCTTTCTCAGATCTGAGATGTAACGGTGATTGCAGCACACAGCACAAGCTAAAAAAGAGCTGTGATCAGATTTGATAGATCAAAAGCATAGAATGGGACCTTTAACAGCTACTGTTACTTCATAATTAGAGAATATTTTGCAGAATATGTGACATTTGCAAAAATTGTCACTCATAAAAGATTAAAAGGCCCTGGCCACCACCGAACACCATGTTGCCTTTGATCCCACAGAACAGAAGAAATCCACGAACTAGTCAGTCACATGACAATGTCATTAGCTGCTGTTGTGCTCCAGTCAGGTAATAATAATAGAATAGCATAGGGAGGATTTTACAATCACTTGACAAAGACTGTTATTATAGCTAAAATGAAATCAAGAGGTTTGCTTTTACAGAGGAAAAATAAAGTTTCAAAATATACAGAGAAAACTTTGAGACCTTTAGCTTCAAGAAAAAAAACATAAGGAAGAGAAACAAGAACAGTTCTGCCTTGCTAATATTTTTCTGGCACGTAGCTGTTGTGGATTGAGATTTCTGTTCTTGCTCAGTTGAAACAGGTCATGCAGCTTGGTCTTTGACACCCCACAAAGCCACCTTACTGCTAAATAATTCACTATGGGGAAATACAGAGATGAGAAATTTTTGTAAGGGGTATTTATTCAAACCTATACATTGATTCAAACTGAAAGAATTTTGAGCACTGAACTTTGGGTACAATGGTAAATACCAAAAAAACACAGCTCTCAAATGGTCCTATTTATTTTTAACATGCTCCAGAGAATAACTCTAAATTAAAACTTTCTTTAGTTAAATAATCTTAAGTGATAAAGAATGATGATTCTAACATCCAGAGAATCCAGTGAATCAAAGCAGAGTAACAATATTCAGTGTTTTTTAGCATGAAATTGCACAGACACTAGTAGAGTTAAGACCCATACAATAGCAGTTTGTTGGGATGGAAGGAAACTTTCCTGCTGGAGAAATAAAATACACCAGGAGAAATAAGAATCAAAGTGGCTTTTTCATTTATTTGGTGGTGTATACAGGCTCTGAAAAAAAATCAAAAATTTTCATAATGAATTCTTCTTGCTTGTCTAACCACCTAACTTCAATTGCCAGATTTCAACAAATACATTAAAATTAAGGGGACAAGGGGAAGCTCCGTTACCTGAACCCAAACTTTCATGCTGTAGAGGAGAAGCAAGCATTTGTATGGTTGCTTTGTAACTGATCTGAAATGTACAATTTAGCATCAGTTCCACGGCAGATTTAGGTCCATTTTCCTACTGAAGGGAGACAGAAGTGTAGTTTTGGTCACAACTGTTTTGCCTGGGCTGGTCTCTTGAGAGAACATCATGAGCCAAACACTGACAAGCAGATACATGCTGGGTGCTGCTGAGGGAGTCAAGTTTCATATGCAGAGGGGAAAGAGTTCAGCAGAGCTGGAGCTGTCCTCTCTGCAGACATCCCAAGGGGGGATTCAAGAGCACTTAATATTGAATCAACCCATGTATGATTTATGGTGCCTTCAACAAGCCAAATGCAAACATTCTGATTTCAGCCATACTGAAATACTTCTGATCAAAAAGCCAATGGAGAATACTTCTGAGAACAGCGCTGTCAAGATTTATTTGGAAAAAAAGAACGAAAGTAATTTTTTAAACCATGAAAAGAGATACAAAACCAATAACACTCCACATGAACAGAAGTTTCAGACTTACTCAGTTTTCATTTCTTCATAGAACTTGAGAAAATGGGCACACAGACTTCATCTATATTCTCTACTGGAAAAATGAAATTGTTCTTTTTTTGCCAAGCATAAAAGGTGATATTCCAGAAGAAGGGAAGGAGAAGGAAATAAACCCAAAAGACAAAACATGCACTTTCAGAGTTTTACTTACAATTTTTATTTACTTAGAAATTGGATTTTTTTCCTCATGATCCTCCTGTAAGTGTTATGCTATAGACTCTTTGGAGCAGCAGTAAATGTAGCAGCAGTAAGTGGCAGCAAAAAGGTGAGGAACAGAGAGTCGTGCTCTCATGTGCAATGATGTCTGGGATATAAAGTTAGTCTAGTGGACGTACCATTTCTCTAGACACTGCACATGAAAAGTGTCATGAAAATAGTTTTACCATCCTTCTCCCCTACTCTGCAATGTTTCATTGCATGAGACTATAAGGTAGTTTCATCTGTCTTTCCTGCTTTCTGGAAATTGCCTTCAATTTTTAGGAAGATGCAAATTGATGATTGGAGACAGGTAGAAAAAAAGGCAGTCTTATTTTGTACATCCATTATTTTTTCAATTAGTTTTAAACATCCCCTCCAGTTACATAATTTTTAGCAATTTGCCTTTTTTTGTAAAGTATTTAGCAGTCATAATTTCATATTTACTGCCTCTTATATTCTCAGAACTAGTACTTTCAATATAGAACAGTAGTAGATGCTTTCTTATGCTACCAGCACCTTCCTCGTTGATCCATGTCCTGCACAAAGCTAGTTAAACCACAAAGGATACTCTTACCCTCTAAGGCATTATCAATGCTCTCACTGATAATTTGGGAAATTCCTGCTGTTTTTTTAGATTTGATGTAAAATCATTAACATGGAAACCTGAGGTCATGAAAGATCCTCAGACTGTTTGGTAAAATGAGACACATTAGCCTTGCTGTCTCTGCAAATCCCTGCCTAGATTATTTTTTAAGTTTCTCTTCCTGTTATGCATTAAATGCTGTTGCTGATTCTAGGATGGAAGTGGCTGTGGGGTAAGAAATCCCAGTGTATATTTTATATATTAACTTGTTAGGTAAGATCATTATTATTTTATCATACAAAGAGGTTCTGAAATTTCACTATCACATCATTTGCTGTTTACCTACAAATGTGCTCACATCAGATGTTGCTGAATGATTAAATAGCTTTCTGACTTAAACCTCTAAAATTCTTTTCTGAAGAAAAATAGGGAACATTAACTTCTTCTTAGCTTTGTACCATATTCATCATTCATTCTGAAGACCTGGAGATACTGCTATTACTGACATTTTGTTACAAGTGCTTTACAGAATGTTTCAAATAATTTAAACCGTATCCTCAGAAATTTAAGTCCCTCTCCCCTCCTAATTTATGGGGTTTTTATTTTTTGCTCAGATGTCAGTTCAAGATACTGCTATTTTTGCTCCAACATATCTGCCATGTTGTTGCAACTCCTTAGTCTTCCCCAGGCAGCAAGAGATCGTCCAAACTCCCAGCCTCACTGACATCCAAGGGACTTGAGCAGTAATATGGATTACAGCCCAAGCTTTCCAGAGCTTTTAATATTGTGTGGTTTTGTTTTTCAGATCCTGAAGCAAAAACATCTCACAATGGGAGGCCATACAAAATACCCAGTATCCTTGAAAAGTTTCATCCCGTGCCTACTACTTGAAAATGAAGCCATATAGCTAAGTTTTTTAAGGGCTACTGCACTTCGATTGTATTTTTATCAAGGGTTGTAGCAGTTTTTAGCTCAGATCTCTACACTTAAAACAAATTTGTGTCTTGTATGGGGAAAAGTACTATTTTGAGACCCACAAGATTCACTCTAAGACTCACAAGAGCAGTAATCTTCAAAGCCTGTCCTGAGTAATTAATAGGAAACTTATTCTTAAAGGGAGAGGAATATAAACTCTACAGAGATGAAGAGTCACTGCTGCCCTCCCACAGCCTGCCTTTTGCATCTAATTTGTAATTCACTAGGTAATCCACTCACCAGTGGAGCAAGATGATCCTTTGCAGAGCCTGAACCCTCTGAACAACGATCCTACTCTATGTGTTCCTGGAGGACAGAGGAAAGCAAAAGACAAGCATGGTACAGGCAGATCCTTGAGCTTTCAGATTTATCCTTCAGGGCTAAGAGAAGCTTGAGAGTTCTCAGAGCACAGGGTTTCTCTTTGAATAAGCACCACTAGTATAACAAACATGTAGCTTTTAAGAACTCCACTCCCACATATCCCCAAATGAAGCTCTATAACCTTTCAATTACCATTTCAAAAGCTTTTTTTAGGTAATACACTTGGATCATTGTAGTTTCACTGGAATTAACTATAAATTAATAAATCCAGATGGAAAAAACCCAAAGAAACATTTCAACTCATGTTGAAGTTACACAACGAGTTGATGTACAACAATACAACCTTAGCAAATGAAGAAAATAAACTAGAAATTCCTAGTACATGTTTCTTTCATTAAGAAATTTTTATAAGACTTGAAATTTTAAAGTAATTTTAAGTTATCTTAAGGAATAAAAGCATATAACTAAAGATTTGCACAGTGGAATTAAAGCTAGTACAGAAAATCAATTACTGTACTGAAAAGCAGAAAGGAAAATTGGTTTATAATCTTCTGTCATGAAAAACACTTAGGAACAATTCTCATAGAAGTTTACTGTGGGCTATTACTACTTGGCAGAGCCAGGACATATATACAGAATAGGACTAAAAAAGTTTACCAGTCTGGCCTGGCTACCTGTTCCAAGTAAGAGGAGGAAATCCTGACCAGAAAAGCTGAAACATGTTAATGGCAGGGAAAGGAAAAGAAAACATAAATCACCCCTCAAAGATAAAGGAATCTTCCCCTTTGAAAAGCTGCTAAGTAGTTCCAGACTAGTTCATCAGCCTAAAGTCAATCAACGAGCACAACAGAAGAAACCCAGGCTGGGCCGAGAGGAAAATCAGCATAACCAAGTGTTCCTCTGAACTACCACCAGTGCTAAGAGGAGATAACAAGAGGCTACAGACCAGCTCTGGACAGTTCAGTCTGCTGGGCACTCACCTATTTGCTAGTTAAGCTGATGTGACAGGTGCAGACAATGATAGGACAAGAGGGAATGGCTTTAAACCAGGAGAGATTTGATTAGCTGTTATGAAGAAATTATTCAGAGGATACTAAGACACCTGGAACAGGTTGCCCAGAGAAGTTGTGGATGCCCCATGCCTGAAAGTGTCCAAGGCCAGGCTGGATGGAGCTCTGAGCAAGCTTATCTAATGGGTGGCATCCCTGCCCATAGTAGGGGTATTGGGATTACATGATCTTTAATGTCTCCCCCAGTCCAAACCCTTCTATAATTTTGTAACACAGCACAAAGCTTTATGAAAATTCTCCAGTCTGAATACTCTGCAAAATTGTTAGTGCTGCAGGAGCACCAGGCCTTGAGTTCTGTATTCTGTTTTCTACAGATCAACCGTGATTCTTTGGTTTATATTCCTTCTTTCTACCTGCATGAAAGCCCTCAGAGATGCTATTTTTTAAAATTATCCTCACTTCTTTGTTCTCTTCACTAAGGTAAATACTAACATTAAACCCAGTGTTTAATCAAGTTTTAAGACCAAAACGAACTCTAGTCATGCTCTTCTGAGCTGGCATCATCTGAGCTCACAACCACAATACTGATACTTTATTCATATAATTTTTTTAACAAAAGGGAACTACATTTAACTCTTCCAGAAAACAAGCTATCCACTTCCCACACAGCTTTGAGAATACACCTAAAAACGGCAATACTTGATATGCCATTATTTCACTTACTCAGGGTTCTTGTAGTAAATCTCACATTTTATTCTTAATGCCAAAGCTTGCTTTTTAAATTTTTTTTTTCAATATTTACAAAAATTTATTCAAACATGTCAGACTGGGGGTTACAACACAGCTGTGCTGACAAATGCGCTAGAGGTAGGAAAAAGTGTAGTTGTACAGAAATGAATATAGAAAACAAGCCCAGACCTTAGTCAGTCATCTTCACATTATATTCCATTTCATTTCACTAAAAATAGTATACTTGATTGTGTATGTCAGTGCTAAACAAATAATAACTGTTCTACTTCAAGACAAAAATGTTAATCCATTCCAGAGAACACTGCCTGTCATTTAATTAACAAACCATAGAGCTTTTTGTCCACATTTAATTATCACTTAATTATCAAAACTTATATTTAAATACTGCTTATCAACACAGATTCGTTAAGCCTCCTGTTGAGTAGACTCTGTGTGCAAGTGGCTACACTCGCAAATAAGTGCACAAACCTGTATATAAAACTCACTGTACACACTTCAAGTTTAAGGCCTTCTGCTAAGGCATTGCCTATGAAATCAAGTCACAAAGAATTTGATGAACACATTAGTTCATCATTCATCATGAACACATCAGTTTAACTGCCCAACTTTTTTTTTGCTCATGTTTGCAGAGCTGGAAAATCTAACACAGCCTGGTGACGCAGACCCGCCACGCTAAACTGCCTTTATTTGGGGCCACCAAATAAAGGAATTTGGCAGGAATTCTTCAAGTAGCCAGTTATTATAACCTTCAGCTTCTGTGGTGGCAAATGCTGCTGGGAGAGTGTTTGACAAACAGCATGCTGGTTATTAACATTTACATAGGAAAGTATGCCATATGCATCCTACACATTTCTGAATCACTACACTACCTTCCTCATGCAAATTTAACAAATTACTTATATTTTCATGGAAATCTTCCAGTTTTATAAAATTACATCCCCCAGGGAGGTGACTTTCATTTGTTTGGTGACTACATGAGATTCAGGGTACAAATAAACTTGCAGATCTATTGCAATGACTCGAGCAAAATGATTAGGAAGTATTAGCATAGGAAACTGTTTGGGTATTGTAGCTGACCAAAGAAGTTCACAGTTCAATTAGCAGGTGTGCTCAGCGAACACAGGAGTGCCTAACAACTAAACCAAAGAAATCCCACAAGCCTTCATCAAAAATGAACACATAGGGAAAAAGCCTACCTAATATGAAATAAATAAAGATATGTGTGATGCTGAAAGTGAAGCATTCTCTTCTACCTATTTGGAGGATACAGAGTGACCTAAAAGCTGGATTTTCTGGGGCTTGATAACAATGTTGTTGTCCTTTTAGTCAAGACTTCAGGGACTACATTTAATCACCCAAAATATGAGAGATTCAGACATGATTTTTTTTTTTCCAGTGCCCAGTAAGAAGTAGATCCATCAAACCTAAATCACATGATGATTTGTGTATCTGTTCCATACACTAGGCTATAAAAGGAAATGACCCCCCTCCATACCAACCCTTTTACCTTTTTGATCTCAACAAGACTATTGCAACATATTTTCAGAAGACAAAGCATCTCATCAGACAGGCTGACAATCTGAAACACAGCTGCCACATTGTACAATACTCCCTGAAGAGATTATGTCTAATGAAGAGTCTGGAAAATAATTTTACAGGTCATTTCAAGCAAGACAGTGGAGACTAGAGATAAAAATTACATTGTCAGTGGCAGAAACTGTTATATTGCAGGCAGGAAAGAAATCATTAAACATGTTATTTAACAAAGAATAGATTTTTTAAGTATGTACTAGGTTTGGTAATTTCGAGAAACAGCTGGAAAACCACAAAAGTTGAGGAATAGTTTATATCTCAAAGCAGTTATACACATCAGAAGCCTTTTTCCCCCATTTTCATCTGGTAATTTGTGTGCCTCATTTACTTTACAACTGACATTTTAATACACAATTATCCCTCCTCACATCTACAAGAAAACATTTTTACAATGCAAAATATTGCAAAGTATAAATAAAGAGTATAACCAGATGTCTGACTGAATTAGTGTCTTCTCATTAGGTTACTACACTGACAATCTGTCCTACACTAGCATTTTTTCAGCAGGGAAATTTACACACAAGTGCTATCACTTCCAAATCCTACTGCACATCAGCTCTCAGATTTGGGGTTAGATGTTAAAATTCACTTTCCATCCTCTTTTAAACCTCAAAACTTGGCCTCTTTGCCACTGAAATGCTTCCACAGGAGGGATGAATCGCAACATATACATATTTTTGTATCCCAGGAGTCAATCTTCTAACATGTTTATTGCAACGTATTTCTTGATACATGAGGAGCAAGACTCAATGACTAGATAAAAGAGCACTACCAGAAAGAAAATGTTTACTTCCATATAATTTCTAACACATCTTAAAAGTCTTAAGTCTTAAAAAGCAGCCTCATCTTTTGGAAACAATTTATTTACAAATTCTACAGATTGCCCAAATTTTGGGTTTCCTGCTTAAGGTTCGGAATTCAAAAGAAAAGTAGGCTTTTTCAGCACAAAATTCAACTCAAATTTTGTTTTGCATCATACCACATATAAAGGTTAAAGCCTTCCATCCACTGCCAAAAGACTGTGTGATCCTACCCAACACAGCTGATAAGCTCAAGGTACCTTCTTGAAATCTTTTTTGCAATAAATGTAGCAGGTACTTTGGATACAATAAAGCTGTTCTCCAGAAAGAGGAGCTACAATACAGGAAACAGATCTCTGTAAATGGTTTGGGGTTTTATTATCATCCAGAAACTACAGGACTAAACAGCAGTCACAAAACAACACTTGAAAAGCATGTTCTACAAACAACATAGGCAGTAACCATCAGCATTAGCACTAAATCACCTCTTGAGGAAAACTATTCCTTAGTATCAAGCTACTTTTCAAGCAATAGTCACATGCCATACTACACTAGTAAGTGTGTTACCCTCCCAGTAATGTTTAAAAGGAGGTAAAACTCAGCTTTTTTTGGACATCAGCTGTACTCTGCATTACTGCTCTCCATAAATCACCATAATAACATCAGGAAATATCAGTAATTTGAGGATTAAAAAAAANAGAAACAGGAAAAATCAGTAAATTGAGAATTAAAAAAAAAAAAAAAAAAAAAAAAATACTTAGAGAAAAGTATCCTTACTGCATGTAGATGATAAAGAGTATAAAGATGATACACTACACATGGCCCAGTTTATTATTTATTAAATTCTTGACCAAATGAAGGCCTCTAGCAAAACTAATGACTTTTGGCTGAAAAGGCATACCTGCAAAATGTGCCTGAAATGTGATGTAGCTGGAAGGTAGGCAAAAAAAAATTCAAAAACTGTGCTTGGTAATCACCAAGGAGGTACCCTGGAGAAGCCTATTCACTCACTGCATTTACTCCTGCCAGCCAAGGAAGTCTTGGAAGTGGCTGCAGGTAGGCATTGCCTACCGATCTCTGTGATTATTTTCCACATCCAGAGAAACCCCAAAGAAAACTTCTCCATGCCTAACGTGCATGTCAAAAACAAGTCCTTGATAAATTCCTGTGGTTAGTGCTACCCTTGTTCTACAAAGCAACTTGATTAGGATGCAGGCTTTCCTTATGGCCACTGTGAGGTGGTGAGAGGCAGCCTCCATGCTGGGAGTGTGCTGGACCAAGGGCTGCTAGCACAGGCTCTTTCTTCACTTCCCTCTTGAAGGGAAATTATCAGCACCCCACAGACTTGCAGATTTTCTTTGAAGAGATGATTTGAAACACTTATGCATGATCTACCCTCTCACAGCTGCACAACCATTCTGAATGAGTAGATGGCAAAAGAACTCCAGAATTGCCATATTAGTTCAAAGCTTTAGTCCACTAGTGAGACCAGTGTGAACCGAGCATCATAAGGCTTTTTATTCTGAAAGGATTCTTTAGATAGATGCATTAATATATTTTGAGACGGGGTTTAAGTCCAATGTGCTCATTTCAGCTACATGAGTATACTGAATTAGTGATCCACAAAGACACTCAAGAATAGATAGCAATACAGCAGTAAATTTTGAAAACTCTGGTTGTTCTTAGCTGAGTTGATAAAAATTCAAACACTGTAAGTGTTCCCAGTTTCATTGTTGTTATTCCTTTCTTATATCCAGGTAGCTGTCAAGCGGCTGGTAGGTGGCTCACAGATAAAGCAGCAAATATTAGGAGAGACTGATAACTGGAATTTACCAGTTAAGCAATAAAATATCATTTGTACAAAAGAAAGTACTGGCAATCATCTGAGATTTTGGGACTCATTTTGCATTGCTTAATACCCATTTCCCCCTCTGTTGGATAGCTTCTCCTCAGAAGCATTAACAAGTGGTAATTACAATAGTCATGCTGACAGCACATAACCAAAGGGACACTGTCAACACTGAACACCAATCGACGTGGACGTTAAGTTGTGATTCCTGGAACCTTTGTAATTTATGTTTACATAATTTAGCTTTTATTGCGTATGTTCTTAAACTCTGCTTTAAATGATAACTACCTGCCAAAACTCACATAATGAAATTACACGAGGCTACGTGGCTTTGACAAAAATAATGATAGGAGGATGGAGCTTTTTGCAATTATATTACAATAAGGGAAGGAGGATGGTTTTATGCATACACCTGCAACGTGCGCTCTCTCAGTGGAGCAACAGGACTTAAAATTTCTGTAATTACATTAAACCCGTTAGACGCCATCAGTTTTATGTACACCCGACGTCTCTCGCCCCGCTCTCCACAGCTGAACCCAAGCCGCCCTTCGCCTCCCTGTCACCGGGGAGGCACCACGGTCTGCTCAGGGGAGACCTGGCAGCCCGGGCCCGGCGGTGCCAACGCTGCTCCTGCACCTCTCCAAACACAGCTCTCCCGCTCCTCCCCCGGAGAGGGAAGCTGACAGCTCCCCACGCGGCTGCCAGGATCGGCCCCGGCCCCGCGCCGTGACCCGCGCCCGGAGCACCTGTCCCGCCACC
>WEIU01006316.1:0-10310 GCA_013389925.1 Aegithalos caudatus | reverse complement strand
TTTTTTTTTTTTTGGTGAAAAAGACTGCAGTGAAAGAGGAAACATTTAAAGTTGAGTTTCAGAGTAAGTGAAATGAGCAGATGAGCAGGCTACTAAGCTGATGAATGAATGATGACAAAAATAATATTTGCTTCATTAAAGTATGTTTAGAAATGCACAAAAGCACTTTACAGCACTCTACGTTGTTATCCTCATTTAGCTGAAAGGTGAAAAGACTTGCTGAGGGGCACAGAACAGATCAGTGGCAGAGGCAGGAAGAGAATTCCAGAATCCCTTTTTTCCAGTTATTTGCTTAATCATTGTGCCTTCTATTTAAGTATACAACAGAAGACAGGTGTCATTTTAGGAAATAGTCTTTGTATCACTTTAGAATCATAAAAGGCTCTGAAAAGAGAATGTGAACCACCATTCCTGGTGACACTGACCTCTTATCATAAGTTTGAATAAACTGAACGTGCTTTTTCTTGCTCCATTTACCCAATGCAAACATATGATGAGCAAAACCTTTTGCATAAAAAGTCCATCCCGAGGAATACTTGACATGCAAATTTTTGTATCTGACAAGTATTAGTCAATTTTTGGATATCCTTTACTGCTTTGATTTGCAAGGTGGTATTTTCATTCTTGGAGGTTTTTTCTCCCTGTGTTCTTCAATAGGTTCCTAAGATCTTCAGGGCAGTGCAGTAGTGTAAAGAAAGCCCCCATTATCTGTAGCAGTTAGGGTCATTACAAGTCTTTGAAATGGTGGCAGACTGTACTTCACATGGCACTCTTGAAGTTAATGAACATGTGTGATTTGCATGTTGAGAGAAGGCACACTTCTTCCCTTTGTGTGACTTTCCCTTTCCTGGGACATGCTTGTCATGCTTAATGAAGGGAACTTGTTCAGGAAGGGCAAGATGAACACATAGGATAGCAGAATGGTAGATTTCTTTTAGTAAAAGTAGTTTTTATTTTTAGGTTTATTGTTACTTTTGACTCCATATCAGAAAATGTCCAGTCAGCTATTTAGCCATGGGTTTTGTCCAGCATAAGAATTAAGATATCCTAATTCTGACTATTAAAATACTCCCTAAAGTATGGCTGGAACAGTCAGAAATCACAGGGGAAGAATAGAGGAACCTACATGAAGCCTGTAAGTGTTTGAGAAGTGACCACTTTTACTGAACCTCTAACCAGCTTCAGAACTTCTACAGAGATTCAGTGCAACCATAACAACACCCCACAAAATTGCCCTTGAAACCCATCAATTCCTAACTAACTTGCTGGAAATCAAGTCCAGTAGAAAGTCTGTAACAGTGTCGGCTAAACAGCCGGCATGCAGCAAAAATCAGAAACAGACCAGGATCTTCCTGCTCCTGAAGGAGGCGGTGATGGAGTCATTAAACCCACACAAGTTGGCTGTTCTTGGCTGTGCTGATCTGTGTGCTCAGGCATCTCCTGCTGGCCTCAATCCTGCAACTGCTGGGCAGCCCTTCAGCGAGCAGAACGTGGTCATCTCTTGCTGAAGGCGGCAGTGGTCCCCCCACACAGTGCCTCACAACAGAGATGACTCCGTGCAGGGAAAGTCATCCTGGCTGGAAAAGAGTAAACACGTTTTAAAAGAAAACAAACCCTGTGTTCCAGAGTCAATGACGCATGCTCTTTGAACTTTCTTTTAAAATTGCTCTGAAATCATAAGGTTGTTACAGTGTGGTTTTACTCAAAATAATGCATATCATTGTAACATAAGCCTTGAAGTTAAGTGGCTACTATAATGAACATAGTTGCCATAGTTACTGCAGGCGAGCGGAGAATAACTTTTAGTTCTTTTGAAGCTAAAAATTAGTTTAAAAAGAGGAAAAGGAATAAACAAGCATGCAAAAGTTTATTATTCAGTGTTTCATGCCTGATCAACTCTTAAAAAGGAAAACTCTCCCTAGACAAGGGCATTAACTTTTTCCAGCTGAAATCTATAATTGCCCATCAACAAACACAAAATTACTTTTCAACTCTCCGCTAGGTCTGTTTTCACGTTTCCCCCCATTTTTTCCCCCTGAAAAAACTGTTTTTCAAAGTTCTGCTTGCAGAATTTTGTTAATAATTGTCATTTTACAGCATCTAAATTGTTATAAAAATAATGTTCTAAAGGCAATAATGTATTGCTTAACACAACTCATAAAATCTATGGTCTAGCACTGTTATTCATTATAAACACTGTCTTAAAGCTGATGAGAGGGAAACGAGAATTTATCATAGTGAAGATGTCTTCTAGGACCAGCTTCATTGTTTTTCAGTTTAGCATCGAGATGTGCTCTATCCCTGAAGTGTTAATGGAGGTCACTGCTGTTGCTCTCCTTTACTGTGTCAAAGCAAAAGAGTTCCTACATAGTTGACTATTGAGAAACAAAATGATGTTCTTTCCAGTATATCACCTTCAGCTTATGAGCCTCTAGAGCAGTCGTGATTAACAGGACTTTTACAAAGTTTCTGTGTAGTTACAAGGACAGCTTCAATCTTCTGTCATTTTTTTGCATTAGCTATGATTATGCTTTTACCACCAAAATGCATTTATTCTAAAGGTAACAATACTGACTCAGAGAATAGCTTATGTTTCATCTATATTTATCAGCACTCACTGTACATTTGTGTCTTCATTACCAGGAAATATTAAGGGACATTGTGCCATCTATTCCTGTTTACAGTTTATTATGCAGAGATAGGAAACACTTAGCATGTAAAATGAATGTAGAAATTATTCCTGGATAGAAACACGGACATTTCCCACTCGTTGGCTCTTTCTCCTCCATCACCGGATCAGAGTGTAATTGTCAGTAATCAGGCCTGCTTGCTGCTGATAAAACCACTCTGAATGCTAGCAGCCTTCTTTGTGTGATGACTCAATTATTCCAGAAGTGCCTCATCAAATCTGCCCCATCAGCTGGGCTAATAAATAAGGAGAAGAAACTGGCCCCCCAAAGCAAATTATAAATCCATTTGCATTAACCATTTCACTGGTCCATGATCTAGGCAGAAATAAGCATGGCAGATTGCGTTAAGCTTATTTGAATATGTTTATAATGTTTACAGCTTGCAACCTTTTTTTTTTTTTTTTTCACAAGGTGTTGGAATTATCGGTCATGAATAGCATCTAAATGCAGTTATGTTAATTACAGCAAAGCCTCCGGCATCTTTGAGGGATAGTTTGTTGCTTAAATCAGGTGAAAGTTAAACTCCTCTGCTAGGTGAAATATGATCTTGGCTTTGGACTTACTGCCCTGGTTGAAAGAGAGGATGAGTGAAAGTGAAGTTTTTTACAGGTACTAGAAGGGCAACTGCCTGTGTTACCAGCCTGTCTCACACTGCTAACATGACCTTCTGTTCATCTCATGGTAGAACAAAATAAGATAAAGTTTATCATTGGAGTTGAGAAAGAAAATGGCATTGTTGAAACACCAATAATTCTGTGTACTTTGTACTGAATGAAACAAGTGCAAAGATGAGTACTCTGCCCCAAAGAAGCTCCTTTCTGAAGCTCAAATACACACATACACAAAAAAAAGATGTTTCCAAGTAAAGCCCTGCAGATTTCTTGCAGAGATGATGTAGGCCAAATTAAAATCAGTTACTCATGAGCTGAACATTTTACATGTACTTCAGGATCTCCCTGAGGTTTGTGTAGAACCTTAGGTGTAAAATCACAGATTTTAGACTTCGCAGGTTTAAGATTTGACTGAAGTACAGAGTTATCTTTATTTATTTCCAACAGTATTTTTCAGTCACAAATTATTTTCTCAAATATTAAATACACTACATTATTTTGTCTTGAGAAAGAGAAATCACTGTTACTGTAGAAACACAAGAAATGTCCAGGGATTATAATGATGACCACATTGGGTTTTGTTTGTTTAGATATTACTTTTATTCTGAGTTAATAAGTCACAAACTGAAGATATTATTCATTCTCACATTTGCATTCTATCAACCAGTTATATGGTAAATGAGAAAGAAAATCAAATTTATCTGTTGAAAATGGAAAGTATTATGCTTAAAAATGCTTTTGGGATCTTTCACAGATATTGTAAAGCTTTGAGTATTGAAATTCTGATAGAGAAAAAACTTCAGACTTCTGCTGAGATAACTTTGTGGTAATCTAACCTAAATGAGTGGACTTTTACCCACAGATGATGGGTCAACAAAAATAGTTGTTTGAAGGGATTTGTCACACACATCTGATGCAGAGGATCAGGACCTAAGTTGTCATTCACCTCAGTATCCTGGTATGACTCATGGATCTCAGTAGGATGGCACTTCAGAGTCAGTACAAAATCATGTTGCACTGGAAATTGCTATAAACCAAGGGCTCCAGGAGACTTCACTGAACAATTACACAGACAAATCAAGAAACTCATATATTCCATCTTTGTGGGTTTATAAAATTTATTATTCCTGTTGAATTGAGATGATGGTTGAAAAGGGTGAATGTTTTCTTTATAGGCAGGCAGACTTCACCTTCTAGAATAAAAAATGCTGTTCAGACACATAGGCAGTTAAGTGTAAGCATAATTTACTGTCTGTAAATTGTTTTGAATTCTTGACTGAAAAAGAGAAATGAGTTAATGCAAGCTATGAATAGATTGGGCCAAATGAAGATACATGTGGACCTGAGGGGAGTGATTCCACTAAAGAACCTTGATTGACAAATAAGTAAGTTAGCTCTGCCTCCTTTCCATCAACAATGATCTCATCATCAAAGCCACCAACAACCTAGTTATATATGTTATTTGTGGGCTCTTTAGGCTGAGATCTTATTTTCTCCAGTTTGGTATTGCAGATTTCTACACTTCTTGCCATACCTCAAAATTTGGCCCATGATCAATTTTATAACTCTCAAAACTTACTAAATAAATTCAGTATAAAGCCTTGATATTCCAGTGAAATCAGCACCAAACCTTTTTAGAAACCTGAACTATTGGATCCCAACACTTATATGTGAAATAAGACACGGAGTGTGGACAGGGGTGATGCATAGTTTGTTACATTAAGAGTATGTCACATCCCATCACACAGCATAATCCTTCAGACCCTGTTTACAGCATGACAGATGCATGACATTGTATTAGACTTTTTATGAAACACCATATCTTCAAATGTGGGTACTCACCCACGGATCAGCTGAATGGCAGCCAGCATCCTGTAATGTGAAAGAAATCAAACCCAGCACATTTAAACTTTTCTAACTAGCAACTTCTGTTGTTCTTAAAGACAGCAGAGGGGTGCAAGGTTTTTTATGTTCGGACACTGTTGCATGTAGTTTTTCAGTACAATTTTAAAAACTGCCCCCCAGACCCATCCCAGTCCAAGCTCCTTTTCTTGTAAGGAGGATTTTCAATATGCTAGCTTATTACATAAAGCTAAATGTTGAAAGTTTTGTATATTTTTTCCTTGTCCTTTGTGCACTTTTCCAAGTGGATCTCAGCTGTGCTGTCTTAACTCTTGGTCCCTTAGGATGAGAGAGACAGCAGATGGGGTTAGGGCAGAGGGCTGATGCTTCTGACAGCAAACGGCCTGGTTGTTGAGTGGAAGCTGTGAGCGTCAGGAAGCTCCTTTTCCCCAGAGAACCAACTAACCACTGAAGAAAGTTGAAAATGAGCCCTTTGAGAAACGCTATTAAAAGTAGTAAAAAATTACAATTGTGCAGATGATGTGCTGCTGTGTGGTTATTCGGATGCTAATGAGTTTGACATTAGGGAACTCAAAGGGTTTGCAGCTACTCCCTTATGTGATTTAGTTCTTTATTGGCAGTCTTTCAGAAAATAAAGGAAAAATATATTGTTAATAAATACTTAAGTTGCTAGAATTTTAAACAAAAATCTACTAAGTTTAAGTCTTTAGAAAGAGCTTTGCTCACCATTGTAGTTATTCTCAGAAGTCTTTTGTTTTAGGTTAGTGTGTTTAGAACAAAGAGGAAGAGGAAGGTAGAAGGCTTTGAGGCTTTTGTGGGTTTGGGTTTTTTTATGAAATAGAGTATCAGGAAAATTGGACTTTGAGGATAAACAGCAGCTCTTTGTAGTAACATGTTGGTTACAAAAAAGCTGAAAATATTCTTTTTGTATTGGGATAGTTCGCTCTGGGTTTTCTCCCTTTTCTATCATTTTACATCTGTTGCCTGTTTCATTATTTGATAAAAGTGTACTGATTATAATTAAAAGTTCTTGATGGGATGAAACTAGCATCCTGTCTATTGGGACACGGGCAGAAATTAGTCACTTGAGAAACTCTAGCTTCCCTGAGAATCTGTTTAGAATAAACCTTTGCAATTTCAATAGTGTAACATTCAAAATTTTGTTGGGAAAAAACCTCATCAGGTATCATTAAAGAAATAATTGAAGTTCTGAAAATTTATTTCAAACCTTGTCATAATTGGAATGTCTTCAATGAATAGATCTATTTTACTAAATACACTGGGTGATATGTGAATCAGACCTCTGAAGTTGCAACTGATAGCAAAATTTTAATGTTTCGGTCACGAGTGTTAGGAGCAACGCCTAAATAAAACTTTCCCTTAATAACTGCTCATTGTCACATTCTTCCAGGTTGCAAGTGCCTAGAACTTGGAGTGCTAGAAGGGTTTGAGTGTTCAATATTTCTGAAAACTAGAATCTTGGTGTTGTACACTCAGATGTAAACTTCTGCAGCTCTACTTCCCTCGCTGTCACTGTTGATTTAGCATAGTCACTTGCAGAAAGGAATAAAAATTGAACATGGAGAAATGTCAAAGATTTCCTTAATTTGGCTTATGCTGAGAACATTCTCAGCCTGCCAAACTTTAAATTTTAATTTTTGAAGTCAGATAAAATAAAATGGAGGGGTTTTCTTCTGTTCTTAAAATATCTAAGAATGCTTCTCATTTATTTTACATCATGAACTGAACCATCCCACTCAGTCAAAGGGGTTCTGATGCATTTAAAACATTTGACCAAGGATTTCTACATATAAAAATTGTAGATTTTTGTTCACGTGAGATAAAAAACTTAGAGTAGGTTTATTTCATAAGCTATCAAAATGGAATTAATTATGTAAAGAAACTACTATGAGAAAAGAAAAAACCCTATTCCTTATGCCTTTTAGAAGCATCATTGATGCCTCTACACCTTATCTTTGTAAAACCACTGAATAAAATATTGCACCTGGATTATTTACCCATTTGATTTAAAGAGTGTCTTGTTTCATCTATGTTTTATTTAGTATAGCTGTTTTTTTGTTTTGTTTTGTTTTCTTTTGTTGTTTTTGTTTGTCTGTTTTTTCCAGAGAATGAATTTGAGGATTATCTGTTAAATCAGGCAAGGCATCTTGGGCTGTGTGACAAATTTGGTCCTTTGGAATCTGCACGTATTTTCACCTGGAAACACGCAAAGGTGGGATAATTTATTTACAAAATTTATTTGAGTAGAAACATGACTATATTATTATTAGAAGAATACTATGTGGTTTCATGTGTTGTGCCTCATGCACTAAGACTACTTTTCTTTCACAATACTACTGTTTTAAGAAGTCTTCAACTGTCAGGTATAGCAGTATTACATGGTTGAATAGATGAAACATTTTTGTAAATATGTAGAAATTCGAGTTCTGAAGTTTGTGAATTACACTCTTTTAGCCATACAGTCAGTAAAATGAGTATTGCTGAATCTATATGACTCCAGGAATGAGAATATATTTCAATGCACTGCTATAATTTAATCTTTGATTAATAACTTATTACTAACTATATATATTTATAAAATATGTATATGCATAAGGTTTATTGCTTTGGGATTTTTTAACTGTATAGCTGTTGGGTGGGCTAAAACTTTAGTTCTTAAAAAGATCTCAAAGCAACAAAGCTTTTTTTTTTAATATTGACTCTTTCTTCTAAAAAATTATTTTTAATATGTACTAGCACAGGAACTAGTGATAGTACCTTGAACTGCATTAAAAAAAATCTAGGAAGAAAAAAAGCCTCCAGAAAATATTCTGGGTTGAGCTGCATTTCAGCGTAGTATACTATATAATTTTTCTCTGAATTTAAAAATACTAGCAGTTGCCCCTTAATTTCATGAAACTGTTACTCTGCCCTCTAAAGCCTTGGTAAAGAAGACTAATAGAAATACTTGGCACATGTTGGTTACCTAAGGGAATAATAGAACTATTTGCTGTAGTCGTTTGGCAAAAGGACATAAACATATGGCTTTGGTTTATATTCAGCACTGCCAGTTGTGCAAAGTTGCATGGATGAAGTATACAACAGCAGTGACAACTCAGAAATCAGAAGTGAGAATCAAAATAAATCATCCTCATTACAAAGCTATTCAAGCTTGCCTCTGATCTAAGGATTATTTTGTCTCTGCGTATTTTTAAGTAGTGAATTCAACATAAAAAATCTACTTCTCAAAACCAGGTACACCAATCAACCACACTACAAAGTGCCAAATTGTCGATGATTTATATGTATTATGAACATGCTTTAAAGTTTACATTTAGTAAATAAACTTATTTTAATTACCAAGAAATCCATAAAGCTAAACCAATTATTTCCATGCCATTCAACTTTTTTCTAGAGAAATCAAGCAAAACATTAAGCAAACGATAGCAAAATTTTCAAAAATAAAGATGCGATGACTCCTTGGTTAAGAATAATCAAAATTACTAAACAAAGCATATTTTTAGTGATAGTCTTTAGGACCATATTTCTAAATATTTTTCCTTTCTGCTCATCAACATATTATTTTAAAAAAAAAATCAATAAATTTAACTACATTACAAGCAATGTTCCTATAAAAATTGTATTTGGATTCTGGGTAACATTTACTGCAGCAATGAAAACTTTGTCTAGAAGCTATTATATGTGTTCTCAGCATTTCTTTCTCTCACTATACCCCTCACCACCAGTGTGAGATTACTACTTCATATTAAAAATGTTATCATAGACTAAGAGAAAGATTCAGTCAACACACATATATACATACAGACAAATAGTGCTCTACTCTTCTGGATGGATTATAGGAAATCTTGCTTTCAGATTTAATAATTTCTTTTTTCTCCATGACTTTATTCTCTTTTTATGTGGTAGAATCTTACATGACTTAGTGAAAAGAAATATCAAAATATGAGTATCAAAACCACTGAAAATCTTGCTCTGGGGGTGTTATTTACCATAGGGAGAAGTACACAGAGTGCCGTGTCACGTTGGGACACAGTATAGCACAGTCCTCTTCATTGTCCTTAGCAGAACTGGACTTCAGCTTTAAATTTGTGGCTTGTGTTGGAGACTTGAGAATGGATTTGTGTGCTTTAAAAATCAGCAAGGTTTTTTCTTCTGACTTCTGAGTTCACTAAGCTTGTGACAGATATAGCTGTTGTCTCGATAATAAGTAATTCACAAATTTAAAATTATAGAGAAAACTTTTTTTTCTTGTTTTTGTTTTTGTTTTGTTTTGTTTTGTTTTATCTCTGAAAATCAGGTAAAGTTTGTCCTAGTGAAATGATTGCCCAAATTTAATTTTGAAAATCAGGTATAACTCTAAGTCAGAAACTCACAGTGCAATGATAAAGCTTATATCTCTAGATAAACTGGCAATTTCTATTCCTCTAGCTAGTTATGTAAAAAGAAACAGACTGACACTCCAGCAGTGTGAAACTCGCTCCAGGAAAGTCATGCTTGTATGAAGATTACAATGGAAATTACAAAGTGCATAGCTCTTACATGGGCTCTTTCCAGGAGATTTCACTTTTACCTATGTCAGCAGCACTGATTTCCCTAAGTCATAGTTTATTTCACAGTAATGCGCTGTGAAACTATCCTACCCAGATAGTAGTATCAATCTAGTCTCTGAAATTCAAATTTTAAAATGTGCAAGTAAACTGAGATAGTTGCTATTATTATTATTATTATTGTCATTATTATAATTTATTGCACATGTCCTATTTTCAGCTGTTAGTCATATTCTTGGATCCTATTATAACATCAGTACATGCACATGTGCACAGACAGATTCCAGGCAAACAAAAAACCAAACTCAGAGCCAAATCCTGATTCTCTCACACAGGGAAGTATTTCCAGGTGCTGNTTCATAAACCTTGGGGGGATTTGTTGAAACATGTTTTCAGAAAATAATTCGACATCAGTATCTTCAGTAAATTTTGAGATTGCAGAAATGGAGTGTAACTGAAGCAGAAAGCATTTATTTCTTAGCCTGTTTGCTTAATGATTTGGGACTGCAGAGCTTCTTCACCTCTGTCCTTGTGTTTCTAACTGTGTATTTCCCACTAATTCCTTTAGAGTCCATTAG
>WEIU01006309.1:954-18966 GCA_013389925.1 Aegithalos caudatus | reverse complement strand
TAATTTTCTGTGTACCTAAAGCCAAAGAACTGCTGTTACCTGGCTCACTGTCACCTTCTGGTGTCCTACCCTAGGCATGTTAGATGGATGTCAAGTCACTGAGAGTTCATTTCTGCTTTGTTTCTTTTCTGTGAAAATCTAAACCATTAAAGCAGAGACTCTAGGATTCAGCTTTTTGGGGAAGTCTCTCCCAATTATCTGTACTCACTTTTTTTCCCAGCCTTTAGAAGAATCATCTAGTAAGTTACAGCTGAACACATGCATCCAAGATGTCACTTACTGAGTAGTACTTTCTGCTAGGCTTCACCCCATGGCAGTAAAACAGAGCTGTTTAGGAAATGAAGTTGTCTGCACAGGTGATGCCTCTTCTGCTGTAGCCATGGAATGAGATGGCACAAATGAGATAACCTTGCTGGTAAAGAAAGAATGGTCTTATCTTTGAAACAAATGGATTCTGAGTGAAGATCTGGTTTCTTTCTGTCTTGGATACCTTTCTTTCAAGGCCACTGGAACATGTGCAACCCTTTCTTGTATTAAGAGCAAGTTCTTTCTTGGATTTCTAAAATTAGGTCAGAGTGGCTTGTTTCCAAATTTCCGAGTGTGTTTACTTGTGACTGATGTGAGAGTTCTGTCCTGAGCACTTGCAGTTGTGAGAAGCGTTAAATTGTCCTGAAAGACTGACACCAAATCAGAGTGAACAACTTCCACTTCTAAACATCCTGTCTTCCATCTGCTGTCTGCAAACATACATAATTCCTAGTGGTGTTTCAGTATCTTATGAAAACAGATGGGTTAGTATTTTAGCAGTATTCGGATATCATAGCAATGGGTAACATTGGAAACCCCAGGAGATTTAATAATTCTCTCTTCAGGGTGGATTTTAAGAGCATGCAGTAAATAAGACATGAACTAGACTTTGAATGATGTGTAAAAGAGAAAATACCAAATAGCTAGCTGTTCATTAAGCACTGTAAATTTTGTGCTTTGAATAAGACAGGAGACCTCTGTAACAAAGCAGTAAGTGATAATATAATTAAGCAGAGTAGGATTTAAGTGTGATTAGTACTAAAATATCGATACTGCTCTTTTGACAAGAGGGTTTTTTTGAGTTTGGAAGTTTTATTTTCTTTAGTTTTAAGGTATGGAAACTTGTGATTACCACCTATGAATGTAATGAAGATAAAACGAAAAAAGCTGACAATACATGTAAGTAATATGTATTAGAGAAAATAAATTGGGAGACTTTACTCTGTGTTACTCTCTAAAGAGATAGGACTGATCAACAATATTTAAATGCACCAAATCATGTCTTCTTTTAAAAGTCTGAACAATGAATAATTGTACAACAGGATGAGCTGGAACATAATGACATTGAGACCAAGAATGTATCAAAGGTAAATTGGTCATTGATGTAGATGTAGTAATATATAAACTTTTGTGTTTCAGTGTTAGATCCTATCTCAAAAGGGGATTAAAAGTATACTTGTCTGGTAGTTGGTTCATAAAACAGCATCCCAAAGATGTCAAAATTTTGTCCCTCCCTTTGGAAGCCATGACCATCAACAGATACTATGTAAACTTTTTATGACAATTCCATTGTTACTTGATTTAATTTTTAATTTATATTGCAATTAATTACTTTTATCTTATCTTATTTATGAAATACATTTACTATCTTCTTTCTTTCTTTCCTGCTCTATTATCTGTTTAATACTGACATGGCAAAGGAAAGTTCTGTGATGATTTTTTACAGGTGGTTAAGTAAGTTATTTATCTCAGTTAAAAACCTTAGAACTGAACATTCNATATGAAGCATGATCCTTTAAATTTATTCTGTGCTTAAAGCTCATCATTTATAAAGGGTGATATTTACATGAGCATTCAAATGTATATGAAAATTCAAAGATTCAGTTCTTGTGAGTAGTCAAGGAAATTTTACAGAAGTTTAGTTCTTACAGTAGACAAATCTTTGAACCTATCAAGAATTTATTATTTTCTGTTAATACTACCACCATAATTACCATTAAACAACTTAAAAATATCAGTTAAAATCCTCACTAATGGAGTTTTCATGGTACTTTTCACATAAGGGCTGTAGCTCAGCTATTCAGGAGAAAAACCGGTAAATGTCATTGTATCCTTAAGGCTGATATAAGTTTGACAACAGGAAAGTGCATCCATTCTTTAATTCAGAGCATAAGTTATGGTACATTGCAGAAAAGGGGTAATCGAATTTACACACTTGTGTCCACCCTCTTTTAGTTCACAGCTCAAGCATTTCTGATTTGCTGCCTTAGCTGTTTTGATCGCAGGTGGCATAAATGAAAAAGGTCTGGCTTAGTTCCCAAGCAAAGGAACTTAGGAATAGATAGGTGAAAGAATCAATACAACTTATTAATTAATGAAGTATACTAATGAATAAATGTTCTAGAGAAAAAGCAGATAGAACCTGTCTTTCCAGCTGTCAGTCACTCTAAGTGAGCTTGGAATTTATACTAACCATACTTACTGCTTTTCTATCTGCCTTAAAAAATAGATAATGATTGGATATATTGCATTCCCATTGCTCAGTATCTGCCAGTTGCAAATAACTTCAAAAAAGTCTTTGAATTGCAGCGTGGCAGAAGATTATTTTGTCTGCTTCAACATTTTGGCATTTGTGACACCATGGCTCTGCCATGGAAATGGAAAGTCTCCATGGGCTGCTGCTGCCAAAAGACATTCTCTTTTAGTGCTCCCACTCTTGCTGCCCCTGGGGACTGGTAACAGAAGCGCCCTATAAGAGTTGATGAGAGCTCAAGCTTATTGTGGGCACCATAAAAATTTTAAAACCATCTACTGTGTAAAAGCCTAATTTCCCTAGCCCATTAGTTTTATTCTTATTTTTTATGTCTATGTTTTTTCCACAAGCCACTGTGTACCTCTCCTCCTGAAAGTAAGTAGAAATTAAGACAAAATGCCACTTGAAAGTAGCTGAGTTCACAGACTCTGAACCAAACATGAAAAGTGATGTCAGAATTACTAGCACACTTTTCCTTTACAACATATGCCAAATTATTTCTTAAGTCATGTTCATTTAAAGTTTTGATTATGAGGATTTTGATGTTCACTTGATTGACTGTTCCCATTCAGGTTTGCTTTGAACACACAAAAAAATAGTCAAGACAAAATGTTAGCTTGATGCTTGTAACTTGCTCCTTCAAGACACAAATCTACTGTGATGTTAGAGCTGCTCTTAGCCATTCTCAAATGAAAATGCCTGCAACACACTATAAGACAGTGCCATGAGTAGGTGATTTAGGTACTGGCTGTCTTCCCATAGTAGGCTTCCAGAAGACACAATAGCCCCATTTAGGTACTGGAAGGCTGCTCTAAGGCCTTCCTAGGGCCTTCTACAACCTCCAGCACTCTCTCCTCTCTCTCTCTCTCCAGTCTCTCTTCATAGTCGAGATTCTTCATCCCTCTAATCATCTTCATGGCTCAAGGGGTAGTCTTGCACAATTGATAAGTAAGATGTTAAATTATTGCATGTTTTTAACAACTTAAGTGAGGGAAGATTTATGGTATAGTTGGTAATAACATTTTAATATGATTACAAATGTCATAAAATCATTTTGTACTCTGAAAAAAATTAATGTGACTGAATTTTGATTCGTATTTCCAATGAATTTACTTATCTCCCTAGATGAGTGATTAAAATGCTTTGATAATCATCCAATGGGACCAGGAAAAAAAAATAGTTTATAAAGTTTACTATGATTGCATTATTGTTATATCCCAGGTATGGTAAAATAGCATACTTATCAGAGCCATCTATGGTATTATTTATCTTCTGTCCCAATGGGATGAAACTGTTCCCAAACAGATAACATAGGCTGTTCTGTCTTCCAGAAGAGCAAAACAGTCCCTTCTAATTTGATAAATCCGAGTGTATTTAATGTTTCATGCCCCTTGAGCAGCAGCAGAGACAAAACTCAAACTTATATAATTCCCCATAAGAAAGGTCTGACACGTTTCTGTAAGAGAAGATGTCTTGTGAACCTTGACAATAACAGTCACATTTGAAATGCAAAATGGACAAGGCAGGCACAGGTTTACTGCAGACACATTAAAGACAGGGATAAATTAGACTAATGCCTTGGTTCTAATTAAGCCTTTGATTTCTGAGGTGATTTTCTGTTAATACACAGGAAAAGGTCTCCAAGGCTACATCTATCCTACTAAATTAAACATGCCCAATATTGTCTTCTGGAATTGAGACAAGCTGGCATTGAGTAGCCCTCACACATATCACTATACTCTTTCACTCTGCAGAACAGGATGATGACGTTCTGTCTCCTTATGGTGAATGGCCTTGATCAGTGCACACTCTGTAATCCCACTTGGAACTGCTTTGAAGACAGCCCGGGCCATGTTTGTGCCATGGATCATTTTAATCAATCTTTTATCAATGGAAGTAGAACATAAAAATTGAGCAGTGGAAATTGTTCTATCCCAGTGCCCAGGAATATTCCCTAACATCACTTTGCTTACATCACCAGCATCACTTTTTACTGAGGAACTCTGTTGGCTGAATACCCTGCCATCCATACTAGAGATCTGGTTTATATTGCTTCATAATAAATGTCTAGAAAACCAGAGGCATTTATTCTAAGTACTGAAAACTTGAAGATAATTGTATTCCCTTGGAGTCATAAGAATTGGCATGTCCTCTTTTTACAAGGAGATGTGACAATATATGAAGTCACACCAACTATCAGGTTTGCTTGCATTTTGATATAACATTTTGATATAGCATACACATACATTTTGATATGTGAATATCAAATGTATTATCATTAAACTCTACTATCTAGATCTGTTGATATTTTCCTTAAAAATAAATTAAAAAGAGGGAAAAAGAAAAAAGTAATTTTAAAGGACTGTCTTTATAAATTGGCAAACTTATTTTTATTGTTATAAAAGTGGTGCCCCAGCATTTTCTGGTAATAAACAACCTATAAATAATTTTTATTCCTACTTTACCAATATGTGATCCCATGATATACTTAGCTAATTAAATTGATTTTCTCCCAAAATAAAATCCAATTAATTTGAGGTTTATGATTCCACATGCATTTTTCAAGCTGGAGATTAGATCCTTAGTATGGGAACCTGTCGTTTGGGATGAACTTTTGTAACCTTGCTGAAGTAGACTACAGAAATTTTCTTGCTTACTTACATTGCTTGCCAAAGACAATAGTAAAATATGGCATTGTTTTCTTACCATGTTATTGTTATATATGCTGTTCCACATATCCTGAAAACCATGGTAAGATAAGAGGCAAATCTTCAATAAGATTTATCCATATTCTAAATCAAGTGTTCACTAATAACATCAGAGGTTTACTTGGCAACATGCACACCATAAAGCACTAGAGGCAGAAGAAAATGGTTTTACATAATGGTAGCCTTTCATCCACAGTTCAGGGAGCATTTCTTTTTGGCCAAGAAGCAGCAGTTTTAATAAATTATTGAAGTTTTGGTGGTTTTAAAACCAAAATTATACTTTATGAGGAGAAAGAAAGGCTCTGAACACTTCTTTCAACCACTCCTCACATTGTCCTTTATATGAGATAGCAACTCATCCTGGCTGTTTAGGGAGATACTGCTGTATGCTAAACAAACTTTTAGGATCTTGTCCTATAGGTACTATCCTTTTTGACTCTTACTGACCTCTGAAAGACTGATGAGCTATTACATTTTCAAGTTCACATGTAAGACTAAAGAAATCTTTACATATAATTTTGAATTCTGGCCCCAGTTCTGGGGTCTACAATGACAATTTATACAGATTGTTAAGCAGATGCAAAGAGTTATTGATTTCTTCTGGACTCAATGCATTGTTGCTCCTGTGACTCACCTAGAGCTACTCAAAAATAATTAGATAATTCTCTAAACTGACCTAGTGGTTTCTATAAGAATACTTTGACTTAAGTACCTTATACTTGTAATTGTCTGCAATGGGTCAAGCAGAAAATAGATGACTCATGATAGTCCACAAAAGGGTCATTAAGAGATAATGCCAGAACTGTTAGATCTGATGTCTCTGGCCTCTGCCAGCTTATGGAATTAGTTTAGCCTGGGTGGGTATAAAAGCCTGCCAACAAAAACAAAACAATGAAGACATCTTTGTGTTATTCAAAGGAACTTTGTCTGGGGCTGTAACTTGATATCCAGACTGGAAAGAATCTGCCCAGATGCATACAGAAATTTAGTAGTATGAGTGGAAAAGTTTCTTCCTTCTCGTGACCTACTGTGGCATGCAATGAGCAGGGACATCTTGAATTACTGTAATTTGGAAAGGCATATGAAAGTGAAAACTGGCATATATATATATATATATGTATATATATGTATACTATGTATACATATATATATATATATATATTTAACCTTGAAGCCCCTACCTTCTATAAAGAATTTTGGCAACATCACAAAAAAAGAAAGTACTTAAGTTTGATAAAAGTTTTGGATTGGTGATGAAGTTATTTGCCTTTAGATTTGCTAACATCTAGGAAACTTCTAGGAAAACATCTTCTCACAGAGTAAAAATTTCCCTGGCTAACACTCTCTCTTTACGTTACCTAATATTTTCTATTTCCTGTTTGCCTTCTAAGTATTTTCCTGCTTAATTTATCTTCTGCTCCACTGTAAGCTACAATATCAAGGAGTCAGCTGAGCTACCTGAGAATGAAAAAAAAGGCTGTAAGGGAAAAACTATGTAAATATTTACCTTATAATGTAGATCAAGCCTTTTAATGTTATTATCTGGCCATACTTCTGGCATCACATTTACAGAAACAATGTGAACATCAGTTTGGGGTAGCCACGAAAAGGATGACCTGAAAAGGTCTAAATTTTGGGTCCATTAGGTAATGTATTTACAATGTTAGGAAACATTTCAGGCAATGGTCAAGAGTAGCATCAGACATAAAAAATAAGGCCAGAATTAGTTTGCACTTTAAAAAATTACATCAAACAGTTGAAGACAAGGATGATAAAAATTGTTTTTTTGGAGTAAGAGAGAAGCTCAGTCAAGGGATCTGGGGGTCCTGGTTGGTGGCAATCTGAATATGAGTGAGCATTGCCCTGTCAGCCAGGAGGACCAATCATGTCCTGGGGGGCCAGACAAGGCAGGGAGGGGATTGTTCTGCTCTGTGGCCTCACCTCAGACTCACCTTGAGAGCTGGGGGCAGTTTTGGGTAATACAATGTAAGAAAGATATTAAACTCCTCATGAGAGGAAGAGGAGGGGCAGACACTGATCTCTTCTCTTTGATGACCAGACAGGACCTGAGGAAACGACCTGAAGTTGTGTTAACAAAGCATTTGTTTTTAATTGTGACCATCACAGAACCATTTCAAAAATAAAGGGGAAAGTTATTTTTAGCATTTTAAACTGAACCATGTTTTGTATGTTATGGCTTCTGCCAGATGTTGGAAGAAAATAGTATACTTCAGTTCCTTCCTGGAGTAATTTTCTTAATGAAAAAAAAAAAAAAGTGGAGGCCATTATCTGAAAGGGGTCTGGAAACTCTTTTATTCTGTTCTCTCAAAGATACTTGTCAGATTAATTCTAAACATGTGAATAGGATTAAGTAGAGGCTTTTAGACTCTAATCTTAGACACATTATCAACATATTTGCTATAGATGCTTTTTTGTTTGTAGTCTCTTTCCAGGCAAAACGGTTATTTGTTCCAGGATCCTCGGGTATTAAAGAGTTGAAAAGAGCAAGGCATTAGGAAAAAAACAACAACATTAAAACAAACAACCCAGTGTTAAAAGAGCTTCATGCTCCAGGTAAAGTTACTGCTGAAAAATATTAGCAAATGGTGTCATCTGTTTAAATAGCTGTAGGAAAATGCTTTCATGAAAATATCATACCTTGACTACTAGGGCCCAGGGATTATTTGAGAGAACACACACAAACCAGAGACATTGCCTGGAGAGATTCTGAAAGTATGAGATTTGCAGCATTTTTTTAAAGGAACTTAAGTCCTTCATCTGGCCATTCAGTACTGGAATTCAGCAAAACATAAAAAAGCTGACAGCTTTTGGATTAAAGCATCTCAAATTTCCTTTTACAACCCACATACATTTTTCTGATTACATGTTCACACAAAATTTAATAATTGAAACAAAGCAAGAATTAGAAATAAGATGAATAACAATAATTTTGTGGCTTCATTTGGTCTCAGATTGTCACACATGATCACAAAATAATACTTTACCCTCAGCAAACTTCACATACACATACAAGTCAGTACTTTGCAGGGTTGATTCAACATAGATAAATACATCTGTAACCTGAAGGAAAAAAATTACCTAGCATATACAAAAATATCAGAACTCATAAAAGAAAATGCAGTCTCACTGATAATAATTTTACATTTTATATAAATTTTAAAAATCTAGAAATAAGATTTAAAATTGTTACAGAGAACATCAATCATTTTATCTGTTTGTTCTGAAACACATTATATATCTTCCTCCTTGACTTCCCCCTTCCTTTTTTAAGCACTATTCAGAACATAACAATGTATAATTACACCAATCTAAACTGAATGTAGCGTTTTTTTAAAAAAGTAAATGGAAATACTGAAACTATTGAAGGCATCTCATAAAACCTGTGGGAGAATAGAATTGGGAGCTGACAGATATATGAGGGAAAAAAGTAGAAGAATCATGATAGCAATATAATAAATAAAATTATTCTAATTAAAACATTGCCATGTAATAAAACACAGAATACTTTATTCAAGTCACAGAGAAAGGAATCACAGAATTAAAGCTTAGCATTAAACAGCAAAGAATTAGTAAAAAGACCCTCTTCTGCTCCTCTCATGCATCAACTGAATGAAGACTGCCAATGTTCCTAAGCCCAGGGTTAAGCACTATCATAAAGCTGGGGAATCATAAAAATAATTTTACAATTAGAAAAAAAAAAAAAGAAGATATTATACTTATTTATTATTAATCCTCTCACCTGGGGCATGAGAGTTCAGGAAAGATGTCCTCCTGAACTAGCCTGACACTGATTTTATCTCATCTTTACTCGTTGTTGTGAGACCAGTTGTTTTTTCCTATAAAATAATGGAAGGGAAGACAGAAGCCTCCCTCACTGAGACTAGAAAGGATCAGTTTAACACAGGTCTTTTCGTCAAGGACAGGGTAACAAGCCTGCCTTCCTCTGAGCAGCTTGTACCCATGGACTACAGACTTCTCATGAGCCTGCTATGGGCTCAGCTGCAAATCCTCCCAGCAGCCAACTGGCAAGGGCTGAAAGACCACTTTAAACAGTCATCTATCTTCTTTGCAATACAGCCACCACACTGTAATTGATATAAATTTAGCCAAATTTATCTATTCACTATGAGGAAGTCTGATATTTGATGTATCAGGAGTCTTTTTTTATATAGAAGCAACTCATAACTCATAGTTTAAAGCTAACACTGAATATATATATAAACTTAAAATCTAATGTTCCTGTTTATTAAAACAAATGCTGTTTTGCACAAGCTTTCAACAACTTAGATAACTCCCTGACCCCTGGCTAAAGCTGATATTTGATTTTTTTTTTTATTTTTATTTTGTACAAATTTGCACTTCACTTTTTTAAAGTCATTGAAGCTGATCACAGAGTAGTCAAAATAAACGGACTCAACAGTATTTCACTTATACACAGGAAAAAAGAAAGGAAACAACATTCATTTCATTAAAAAGAAAACAGAACGACAAAAAATACCCAATCCACTGAAGATTTAAAATTCTTTATAGTGTTATTTGTGTTCCAAAAGCTCTGCTCACATAAAGTGAGAATGGCTTTGAAAAATGTGATTTTTCTGGATCAAACAAAAAGAAGTATTTAGAATATAGTGTTGATTTTGTCATTGGAGCTCTGTCCCAACTAAGGCTGCTGAATTATAATTCAACTACAGGGGTTAAAAAAAAATCATTCAGAAATAAACTATCTGATTGCAAAGATGGAACAAAACTTGATAAACACTAGAGGTATTTTACCTCTGGAAGACTATAAAGAAAAGGTTTCCTATGAGCCTTTCATTCTTTCTCCTTTGCCCTTTTCAGGGCTTTTTATTTTCTTCTATTTAGTCATGGCTGGAAGTCAAAAGATGTGGAAAGGGTAGAACTGGCATATAAATCCTCCAACCTGCCTCCAAGAAAAATAATTTGCGTCCAAATATGCATCTTTACCCTGACACCCTTTGGAGCTGTCTCACGGAAAGCTAACTCTTAAAATGATGGCTTATTTCTCTATCCCTCCTCTTCCCCATAATGTAAGGGGGGAAAAAAAAAGAAAAAAAAGTCTTAGTTTATGTTCTGGGTGATAAACGGACCTGTTCCCATACCCCATCCTCATTACTGATGAGCTGAGAGCTGATCACAAGACTGGAAGAGCAAGTAGCTCCATGATATACTAGCTTAGCACAGGATGCCTGTGAGTCACCAGTGTGATGTAGTCACAGAAATAACTCATGCTACCAGTCACAGTCTTTGCAGACAGTGACAAATATGATGGCCATAGGGCAGGACATAAGGGAGATCATATCTGGACCATGGCATAAGGTGCAGAAGTAGTCACAGACTGGGAGAAAGGTAAAATTCAGAAGCGATTTAGTGTAAGACTGCATCCCATTAGGGTGGTGTGGAAACAAGCCAGGGAGCCTGATTAGCGAATGTCTGCACTGAGCAATGAAGAGCAGTGCTGAAAGCCCTGAGCTGCCATGGACTTTATCTGCTCTAGAAGCAGTACATCACAGTGTGGTGCTGATGGGCTGTATTTATTATCTCAAAGTGCATTAAAGTGGATGAACTGCTTCTGGCCCTGAGCTGGTCTTGCTGCAGCACAACAGGTAGACAGATCAGCTGGAGTCAGCAATAGCTCAGGATTCTCTGCACCAAATTTCACTGCACTGCATCGATATCTTCTGTATGAGCTTGGTTTGTGCATTCAGGCACAATGAAAGCTGTCAGGGCATATGATTGCTTGCTATAAATATATCAAAGAGAGGAGGGGAAATGGGGGACTGACACTAGGCTGGAAAAAAATATTTAAATTAGTGGATAACACTGGCACAGAGTCAAATAGATATAAACTAGTTACAAATAGATTTAGGCTGGAAATTGGAAGGCAGTTTCAAACCATCAGAGCAGTGAGATTCCAGAATGTTTTCCAACAAGAGGAAGAGGGCCAAAAACCTAATTACTTTTAAGATTATTTTTTAGGAAGGAGTTATATGACATTGCTGCCTGAGGAAACTGGATAAGATTCAGTAGCACAGGCAGTTCTTCCTAAATTCATATTCCTCTGAACATTTTCCTGCCATCTCATGAGCCTCTTGGTCTTTTGTAGTAGTCTCAACATTGCACTAATCTTCTCATATAGCTCAGATCTCTCTATTACTGCACCAGCACTGGGGCCCCCAAATTTCTGTCAGGGAATAGAGCTGTGCATGCCCATGTGGAACTGCTTGCAGCCACACAAACCATCCAGACATTAGTTCTCTTTTTGCTTTTGAGTTTCCATATTAAGTACAGCCTGAGCTCCTGATTCTTGTGGAATGATAAAATGCCTCAACTTCACACTTCTCTCAAATATTTGTCTTCTGGTGTGAAGAGAAACTATGTTGTTTGTGATCTTGCCCCAGTTGGAGTCTTTGCTGTACTTGGTGGAACTGCAGTGCAAAGACCACTATCTCACTTCCTTGCCTCAGTTAAGGGGTTTGACCTTTCTGAGACGTTTTGTCTTCCCTCACTGGACTCTTGAAGCAAAATAAGAAAAGGAATAAAGACATCTAACTAAAAGGATTTTGTATCTGTTTAAAAGAGAAAGGGTAGAGTTTGGATCTGTCTGCATAAGAACTTTCCCTTTGGTCTCTTCACTGCAGCTCATGGTACTTGATGGACCCGTTTTTTAAACTTTTTTTAAACCCTCTGTTTCTAGAGATAGCTTCACATGACAATCTTAGCATCTAGTAAAAATCTTTCTAATCCTCCCTGCAGCAAAAAAAAAAAAAGTCTGACAAAGTTTTTTTTTAATGTAATCCAGAAAAAAAAAAAAACACTACTATCTTCTATACTCACAAATTCTGCAAGGCCAAGCCAGGGAGTATGGAGTGGCAGGGCTTCCACACACCCTCTTTCAGCTGGTGCTGCTTTTATGCTCTGTACTTTAGGAAAAAGAATAAATCTCCACCTATGGCCTAAAATTTAAAATCATCTCCAGACTGGTGAGGAAGCATTTTTAGGCTAGTAAAATTTTGTTCTCACAGTGTTAAGGAGTCCTAAGCCAGGTGGGTCTGGTTGAATTCTGTGCTGTACATGATATGGAACAAAAGGGTGGGGAAAAAATACTGCCCAAAGTGGTGAGAAGAGAGTGCATGCAAAGTACACAAAGTACATAGCCAACAAATGCCAATACTCACTGTAGGGTGAAACTCTTCACTTTTATGAACAAGTATACAGCACTACAGAGAAAAAATTATTTTGCTTCTGGTTAGAAAATTAAAAGGATATAATTTGCAATTTATAAAGGGGATTATATTTTAAGAATACTTTAAAAATACTAATACTTGATATGTAAATGTAAGAATAACTTCTGTCAAATTATTGAAAATAAACACTAGACAACTACAAAGTTTTCATTGAAAAGACACAAACATTATACTTTTTAATTGTTATTGTCAGATAGACAGGTAAATAGATTATAATTAATTTCAAATGTTGCAAGAATAATTTGTTGTAGGGCTTGGAGTAAAAGTATACTAGCTGTGGAATGTAAGAAACATTAATTTAAAGAATTTTATTCAAGGACAATATATTAGGAAATTATGATTACAAGAGTTTTCATTTGAGGCCAAAACCTGTCTGGAAAACATAAAAGATATGAGATTAAAAATGATAATTCAGAAGAAGGTAGGTATTTCCAGAATAAACAAACCTTTCAGTCCTATGTGAGTCCATGCTCTTAATACAAAATATAGTTTGTAGTTAATGGGCAAATGGAAATGGTGGCCATAAGAGAATTCCTGTACATTTGGAATATACCTACTTCCAAGGTATTCTTAACTGTAAAATTCTATGTTTCTCTTCATCTCTTTTTTTAAAGACCTCATTCCTTTCATTTTTTCTGCCCATTCACTTAAATGTGCTATAAAAACAAACTTGAGACACAGGAACCTAACTGATGTGGCAGAGCTATGTTTGTCAACCCCTAACAGCTTAATCATTTCAGGGAATGAGGACTAAGAATTTTTTTAATATAAAGTGTTCATCACACTTAAAATGAGTTCATACTTTTTCCTTCTCCTCAAGATGTTGAAAGGGCAGGGGTCACCAAAGAAGATTTCCTTGGGTAGAGAGCCGAGGAAAGGCAACCCAAATGTCAGGGCCAAGAAAGCCTTGAGGAGTGCTTTTGGAAGGGCTGAGAGAAAAAGGTGACAGCAGCACTGTTATAAGGGAGCTTACCTGGCTTTCCCACACTTGGAGCACAAAAAAGGCATCAAAAATGTGTATGTGAGATGTGCACTGCTGAGTCCTAGCCTAATTTGCCAGAAAGGTACAAAGGCACCTGAATAAAAGCAGGGACTCCCCATCTTCCAGCATCTCTTCCCTCAGTCATGGAGAAACAAAATTAAACTCATCCAAGTTTTGTTGCTCTGGTATTTGCAGCACCATTTGAAAACTGTTTGGTTTCAAAGATAGAGCAAAAATACCTTCAGGCACTGCAATATTTGGCCTAGGTTAATTCCAAGCAAGCACTTAAATGCCAATGGTAAAATAATCTGGTGGCTGGGTGATAGCTGTAGGTTGAGCTTCATAGCCAGAGCAGGGGAGAGTGGGATATTTCCAAAATCCTAGTCAGGTATTAAGTGGGTGACAGGCCTTGTAGAAATGATCATACAAGTAAGGAATGGTCATTATTTCTATTAAATAAACAGTTATTGGGAAATAACTTAACCACCCCAGGTTCTTCAAATATTTCCTTGATTTCCCAGGCTTGGCTTTCAGTGATATAAAACTCATACACTGTATGACTGAGCGCAAAAGATTAGTTAAAAAAGTATTTATTTTCTATTTTTTTCTGCTATGTTCCATTACAAAAAGAAGCATAACAAAAACAAAACAGAAGATAGCATTTTATTAGTGGTACATTAATGAGCTTAAACAACTAGGTGACTTATGCTTGTCACAAATACATATTACAAACAATCACAAAACCTTAACTAAAAATGAAATAAATAATTTGAATAGCTTTTCTTAATTTTTTAATATTTATAAAATATATAGCACTTTCTATTACATTTTTCAGTCATTTTAATCCATAACAAATTAAAATTTATGACATATATTGCAAATATGCTAAAGGGATAAGAATTAAAAAAACCCTAAATTCCTGGAGGTATGAAATAATAAATCTGTTAATGTTTATCAATTTATTATCATATATCCAGATTGTGCATACCCTGCAAAAATAGTCATTTCTTCAACTAATATACATATGTTTCTTTATAGTATTGTAAGTTTTTTAAATATAAAGCCTCATGGATGTATGCTTCTGTTTTACAGTTGTGCCTAATATGTAACTTCCATTAATATATACTGAATATATTCCATTAGTATATACTAATATATAGACACACACACACACACACACACACACCCCCATCTCCACACGCATACATACACACAGCATTATACATTAGTATATACTGAATAGCAAAAGAATTTCTATAACAGATAGCTGGGATTCCTGTGGAGAAAGTTGTTGAAAGTGGAAGGCATGTATACAATGGCATGGGAAAAATTGACAAGGAAATGTAAATAAAAGCATTTGTTTTTACATTGTTCAATATATTTCAATAGATTATGCAAGGTGCTGTAATAATATACAGAATCTGAACCAAAATTTCTTTTTATTCTAGTATTCTACTTTTTTTTCTTTATGATTCCAAGAGGATGAACCACCATCCCTGCTAAACTTCCTGAAAATGGAGCCAAGCAAGTAGAAATGTGTTGACATTATAGAACTTATTCCAGGAAAATAAAATAATTCTGCTTTACAACCCTCCAAGTCAGGAAAGCACTTAAGCACAGATATGACTTTATTTGCTATAACCTGAAAGTTAATCACACACTCAAGCACTCTTATGCTCTTGCCATAATCCTTAACATTGTCCCCTGGCTGTGTACAAGTTTTAGAGGCTCCATTATGTGACTAAATAGAGTTTTGTGTCTCTCTGAACAAAAGAAGTGAGGGAACATGGAAGAGTGCTTGGGGATCTCAAAGGGAATATTGCGGTGTGTGTTTATGGCAGATGGGGAAAAAAAGATGGAACAGGGAGAGGGCTGACCAGCATGGGGTAGCCTGATTGCAGCCAATATTGTCCTGGTGTGGTGAGGGAAAAAGTATTGAAGAATAACCCGCCTGAGCAGCTTAATTCTTCCCCTTGCTGCAGCACAGCATCCCCCTTCAGGCACTAAGTTCCAGGGGGCTACACTGTGAAGCTCAGCTTTTTATCTTTTTCTCCACAGCCATAGAAATGACTGGCACCTGGACCTGGCAGTCCTGATGATAGCATCTCAGAAGGTTTTTTCCTCTGGACTAATTTCAGCTGGGCTGCCTGGTCTGAAAGCCCATCAGGGTCTGGAACTGGGATGCTTGCTTAGTGTCATCCTGAAAGAAACAGCTCATGTGCTTGATGACTGCTTTATGAAAAGAATTGCATGAGTGGCGGCAGTAGGCAGGAGCCTGGCTTAAAAAACACATCCCTTATAAAATTAAAACGTTAAAGTAGGAGCACCTCTAGTTCCTTAGAGAAATAGAGAGAAAGACACATACATGTGCACCTTCAGAGGTCTTAAGCTATATTCCCACCTTGTGTTTCCCTATTGAGGTGCCTGGAGTGCAACTCCAGACATTGTGGGAACTTGAGAGAGTCTTTCATGTTTTACATCATACTGAAATGGCCAGAAGTGTGAGTCTTAAGCTCAGACTCATAACTGCCTGAGACAGAACTTTTTAAAATCAGCTTTCACTTTTTTTCAGACACTAGACTTTTTCAGATACCAAAGCACCACATAAAGAAATAGAAAGTGAAATGCAGGGCTTAGTGTGTTCAATGTTAATAAAATTTCCAAAAGCCTTCTTGGAATTTCCAAGAATGAAAACTGATCTGAATTCCTAAGGGCAACAGTTGTACATTCTCAAGATTCCCAAGTCTTTTTAAACATTTTGTCTCATAGAAGAAACATCTTAAGACATTGAATAGACCAAACCACATTTAAAGTAACAGGCTGCAATGTTGATACCTATACGTTTAACCATGAACTTCGAGGTGCTCTGCTAAGTCTCAGCATTTAAAATAAATAAATATATTTTTGTGGCATCAAGAACTAATTTAGAAAACAAGATTTTTCATTATTCTATTCTCAAAGCATATTGATACTGTATAATATTGGTTTGTATTCTTAAGAATTCTAGTTTGAATAGACAAAACTTTAGATGACTGGCTTAAAAAATAGCCCACTTAAAACTAGCTTTTCTCCACAAAGTTCTTGATACATTTAATTAACATAACAAAATGGCCAACAGCTAAGAAATAGGCTGATTTTTATTTTAAAGGTGCCTTTCTGCTACTGGAATGCAAAGCTCTTTTGAAAATCTGTAACTGTTATTTTTAAAAAGATGTAGAAAATGAAACATATTCATTTCATGATGAAATCAAGAATAAATGTACTCAAATTGTTAACACTTCCATAATAAAATTATGCTAACACTATAATCTAGTATATGATTAGTTCTGTGACAATAAGACAATCTAAAATTCCCATCATAAAGCAAACCAAATCAATGCAAATATATTTAGTCATAGTTAAGAGTACATGTTTTTGGTATACTATATAACATCACTTCAATAGGCACAGTACTATAAAGAATTTTCTTTATTAAACTTACTTGAAAATATCATGACATAAAGAGAAAAAAATACCTATTATGCTATGGATTGGATTGTTTACTTTCTTGTTAAAATATTTGCTTTCACTTGCATACAGACTTTTAGCACAAGCTGATGGCTCATTATAATTCTGTTTTTTCATTGTCAGTGGGCTGTGTTGACTTAAAAAAACACTTGTATTCATTATGTTATGTGTGAAATGGCAGGCTGCAACATAAAGCCTGAGTTTTGACATATGCATATGGAGCTCACTATGCTTTAAATGTAGGTATTTAAATGCAAAATGTAGCCATTTAATATGTTTTAAAATTTTATTTTGGTATTTCAGGATTAGTTATAACACAGAATTTAAAATTTTGCCTCTTTGGTTCAAGACTGACTTTGTGACTGAGTTGCTCTACAAGGGCAAGGTTGGATGCAGAGGCACCTCTGAATATTCTGTGAGGTCATGGCACAAATGCCTGCTGCATTTACAAATCAACACTGACTTGCAGTCAAAGCTATAACATCTTATATTCTCTCAATAACACTTTTCTTCTTGAAAATAAAAATATTTATGACATCCCACCAGTTTACCTCCTTAGAAAAACAACAAAAAAACCACCCCAATTTACAGGCTGTGTATTTTAAATGTTCTCTATTTAATGCCCAGTTGTAAAAGTCTCAGTGATGAATGCAGGTGTTCTACAAACAGAATTCTTGACAGAGACAGATCTCTGTCTCTTGACAGAGATCTTCAGGATACCCTGGTAGAGTCCCAAAAGTTCACATCATTAACTCCATTCTGCACAGTAAGCTTTCTTGTTGAAATTCTTTGTGGGGAGCTTTAATATAATGTAATTATATTAATTATGTAATATAATATAATTCCTTCACCTACAGAAATTTGCAATGACATCCTTTGTTCTGGTTTGGGTAAATGTTATGCTCATTCAAGCATTACTCTTAAACACCCATCAGATTCAGTGATACAACTGCACATCACACGAACAGT
>WEIU01006301.1:6385-34503 GCA_013389925.1 Aegithalos caudatus | reverse complement strand
CTCATGTTTTTCTCTATGATTAACCTAATACCCATTTGCAAACCTATGGATTTATTCCCATGTGAAAAGCTAAGTGTATTTTGACATGGTTGGGGTCCATTGTGTAATAGTGTTGTGATGTATAGCTTCATTCAGATACTTCATACCCTCCCATCTTTCCAGAGCTGGTAGTAGCTATTTATTAATCTTCTTGACACTTTAGTGATAAATCTGATTTTCTCATTTAAAGGAGAGATAGACAAAGGAAACAGTATCTATTTTATTTTTAACAGTATTTCCTAAATTAGTTTTCGTGTTACATCTTAGCTTTTTGGTGTTAATAACAACTCTTTCTCATAGAGAAAACTTTGTTCTCTGCAGTAAATAATTTCTGAAGATTTATTGTGCTTAACTGAAAGAGTTTGTGCTTCAGCTACATGGACGAGATTATAATAGGAGTCCATTTTCCATGATTTAAAGATATGTTTATCACAGAAGGTTAAATACTCACAGCCTTGCTTTAAAAGGGATTCATGTCTTTCTTTTTAAGTGTAAATCTTCAGCACTTGCTCTGTTAATTGGCTTAAACACCTACATTTCTCCCTTAGCCTTGTAGCATATCTCCTGGGCTATAACTTATACTTTGACTGCAGCAGACACCTTTTTCTTTCTTTTTTTTAGAAGGCAGAAACTCACTGTGTTCTCTTTGAAAAGGTCTGAGGTATTCCTTCCCTTCACATTCTTCCATGTGCCTTCTGCATTGGAATTTACCTCTCTGTCACACCAAAACTAATGTGTCACTAGCTGTGCTCTTACAGACTGCATTCATTAACTTTCCTCACATCTTGGGAATATTTGTTATCCATGAGTACTTCATTTAATTAGATTATCATGAGGGTAGCTGCCAGTACTACTATTACAAAGAAGTAGCAGCTTGTAGTAATGATCCCTCAGCCAGACCTTGGACAGGAACCAACACAACTCAGACTCTGGGTCTCGCCAGTGCAGTTCCTGGGAAAATAATGGAGTCAGCAACTGGCACTGCAGCTTGATTGTGCAGGCCTGGTGTTTTTGGTTTTTTTTTTTCCTTATTCAGCAGTCCAGTAAAGGCATTGAATAAAGATCCATGTTTCAGAGCAAACTGAGGATATTGTTTCCTTTCTGTCAATAGAAAGGAGAAGAAATAAGCATCTCTAATTTCCAGAAGGGAGCAAAGAGGTCTAGTTCTGAGCAACAGAGATGATTCAAAGCAGCACATTTTTCTCTTTGTAGAGGGTGGTACAAGCTGTGAGAAAACTCACAGCTAATGCTATAATTAAAAATGTGATTAATGGCTTTGAGAGAATAGTATTTGATGAATCTCGTTGAGTATCATGACAAAATCAGGTTGCCTGGTGTGTGAATAAGGGGAATATAGGGAACTTGATGCCAAGAAAGACTCAAGGGATACTGATATCTCTGTTTTTAGGTGCATTAAGTGCTGAAGGCCTATTGAAAAATATGTATTTCTAAGCACCGATTTTCAGTGGAAATGAGTTAAATTACATGCAGCATATGGATTTACATTTGGATGACTGATTTTATGTCTGGGATAATTCTTTGCTTCATTAGCATTTCATCAGCTTTTGTATGGCATTTATAAGTCATGTTTGCAGTCTCACAAAGGAATCATAAAATTGCAGAACTCCAAGATAGTGGTGATACTAAAATTGTTGCCAACTATATATGGAAGTTTAAAAAAACCCATGTTGATCAAGGTTCATCTGGATATTAAATAATAGTTCACTAATAACTGGCAGTTGCTTCAAGGTCTGGTTTAATGTTAATGTGAATTAAATTGCCATTAGCAGAATTTTGGAATTGACCACAAACCAAATGCATGAGACAAGTACTAGGTAATAATAACTTACTTTTAATGTAGCAAATAACTAATACATCTAAAAATAGTGTGAGGAGTATGTTTTGCTCTCAAAAGAGTGATGTTGTCAGTTGTAACGAAAGTTGGGCTATGTCATCTGTGTTTCAGTAATTATTTCATAGTTAATGAAGCCTTAAATAGCTAAGTTACATTTTATAAACATAAGTTTCATTTTGGCAAATGAAAGAGAGGGCAATTTGAAAAACCCACATTCGATGTTTCCAATTTTACCTTGTTATATTTTATTTAGCAACACTTTTAATAAAAAGTAATAGGTTATTGATCGCTATTTATCAGGATTAATGGGATAAGCCAGCAACTTAGAACTAATTATAATGCTCAGTTAAAATATTAGAATGGGAAAGTCAAAACTGTAATTGTTCCATTATTTCCAGGTTGTATGTTTTGTTTTGCCTGTCACTAAACATAAGGAAATGGTACATATATGAACCACAATATAAATATCCAAAGGATTAGACATTGACAAATCATTGGTAGAGTAAGTGCCATCAGTGTGGTGTGACAGAACCACCAATTCTTCCTGAAAAACATGCATTCCTGTGATGATGAGCAATAGAAGCAGACATATATATTCGAAAGCCTGGCCCAGTAACTCAAAAAAAGGGAAAAAAAAAAAAAAAAAAAAAAAAAAAAAAAAAAAAAAAAAAAAAAAAAAAAAAGAGCAACTGAAAAGACAGGTGTCACTACTGCTTTGACTGGGAAAGACAACGTAGCCAGTCTGAGGTGGCTGTATTAGTGATGTCTCCTCAAGTGGATGAAGGGTCACCTTTTTGTCCTTAATGTTCTGGACTGCTACAGAGGAAAGATTGTGTTTGTCACTGGCTTTGAAGTGCTCTCTGTTGCTGCTGTAAGGAAGAAAGACAAGGTATTAATAAGTGATAAGAGACCATAGAAAAGTGCTGATGGCAATCCTGCTGGTACCGAGCTCATATTTCAGAAATTTGAACTCCATGAAAATAGGATTATTTCCAAGTCACTGTTAGTAGTTTTCTACATGAAAAATTTCTTGGAGGAATTCTGAGAAGATGCAAGGCTCTTGGGAATCTTCCCCCAGGGATAATGTATGTACACAGTGGGGAATTTGAATGGTTTTTATTATGATACTCTTATCTCTTAGAGTGTGAAATGAACTAGAGCTTGCAGAGGCCCCATGCATAACCTGATATCCTAAACTCAAAGCCTGTTCTTTATCCCCAAGGTCCACTTTGCCTTATTAGTGTTTATCTTTTCTGGAGAAAGGAACAATTGTTGTTTATGCTAAAAAATCATACATTTACAACAATTCTGCCTTGCTGCAACGGACTGTAAGGACAGTCTGAGGTGTTATTGGTACACTCATGAGGTGCCTCTCATGTGGGGCATGAAACTTTTGTCTATGTTGATACAGTAAGGAATCAGAAATGGCAAACTGTATCCAGTCCTGCCTGAGATCCTTCTAACATCTGTGCAATTCCAGTTCTCTGTTTATTTAGGTCAGAGACACAACTCAACAAATCAGGAAAACTGTTATAAATATAAAGCCCTTAATCCTGTGGGGTAATGGTATCAAAACCATTCAAAGGTGCAGTTCTTTGTTGTCAACTTTTTGCTGTACATCAATGCCTTAGCAATACTGATTATTAATTGACATTCTGTTGCTCTGAATGTGTAGCTTATTTGGACTTGATTAGTGCACATAAAGTCAATGGGAAATTTCCCAAATTCAATCACTCTAAGTAGAAACTGAAAACTCAAAATGTCTTACAACATCCAATGATCAGGGAATGAGTGATGCATTTTCAAGAGAGCACCAGTATGAGAAAGTTATGCTTTCCTCCCTCACAGCTTAAAAATGGAGCCAAAGACCAAAGGACTAAAACATCAACAGCAGCAACATAAGAAACTGCTGGCTGCCATGCTTTCTCAGGATTCCTTTGATTCTGCTCAAAGCACGGCTCCATCTGTAACCGAGGAAGACATTGACAATGAAGATGATGCAATGGAACTACTGGGTAACTGCAAAAAATTATGTGTATTTTCTGATTTTTTTTAGTATAAAAAATCAAAAAGAGATTAGTCAGAAACTGCTCCCTATGTTTGAAGCTGAAGTATTCAGTAGCTGTGTGAAGGTTCATTAGGGTTTAGTGTGAAACTTTCAGGAGAAATGTAAGGACGACCATAAATATGTGTGAATAAACTCTCAGCTGCATCCAAATTCCATGAAATTAAATGCTTCAGGTGCTTAAAGTAATTAATTTTGTTTCCTACATAAATCCCTTCCAGGTTCTACTTGCTGAATCTATTTCTATACAAGGAACAGAAACAGCTTCACTGTCTTTCATCTGATTCTTCTTTTTCTTAGCTGTATCACAGTTTTAACTTCAATAGATTTTCTTTTACTTACTAGCTACACAAAGCTTTATGTAATGTGAATTTGTAACCTCTTCAGAGGAATTGATGGTAATTTTCCACTAGACTGTATTGTATCTTAAATTGCGCTCTAGAAGACTTGATGCTTGTTTCTGCCTCCCTTTTCTGGAATTACTAATTGTGTTTAATTAACAGTAGTTCTAATGGTACCTAATAATTTCTGCTATTTTTCAAAGTTTCAGTGTATAGTGCTTAAAAGGAAGTAATGGATTTCAATATTTGTTCACAGTTTCTCCCCTATGGAACTTTATGTGAGATCAAAGCATGGAAATTCGCAATCTCAGAATAACTAAGCTTTCTTGAGTTTATGAATTCTGGCATGATTTTTTTGCAGGTTGGACCTTAATCTAAAAATTAGGAAAACACATGCTGCTGTTTTTGCTTTTTATATTTCTGTTGCATCCTTACTATAGTCTTCAAAGAAACTCAGAATTATTGAGATTGGAGGGGACTGCTGGAGGTATTTAGCCCAACCTTTTGCTCAAAAAAATTCTCCAGGCTACATTCTCCAGAACTGCTCAAAACTGAGGATATGACTGTGTTTACATGGGAAGGATATTTTAGTTTTCCTTTGAAGGTAACATAAGGAACTTCAGTTTCTATCAGCAAATACAGGTATTTTTCATTGCTGTATTTTCCAGGTCAGTAACTGTTTGATACTGCAACTGAATTTTTTTTTATTATGTACTGCATGAATCTATTAACTGCTTTGATGCTTTTTACACAACTTATATGCAGGATAACTAATTTCAAATCATGGCTTTCTGCCATCACTGAATTGCAGGGTGTTGTTGCATAGAGCTCTTTGATTTGTTCTCCTCAGAGTTCAGTATTCTTTGTTTATTCAGCCCTTTCTTAAAAAATTACCAAACTTCATGCTCCCAAGTCAGGATTCTGGGAAAACAGTTCTACTATTTACAGAAGATAATTTAAAGCATACACCGTATTTAAAATGCAGAACAAAAACATCCATTTTTAGGTGTATTTAAGAGAACTTTTTCAGAGTTTAGTTGATTTATTTAGATATTAAAAGCATGAAGCTGACTTTTTGCATATTTTCTTTAAAAAAAGCCCATCTCCTAGGTGAGTCAATGAAGGTTTTAGCTGGAGTTCTTTTATATTCCGAATAAAAGAAACCATTAAATTGTTACCCATTTCAAAAGAAATGTATGTTTAAGGAAGAAAAAGAATGTTACAGAGCTGTATTCTGATTTCAGTTACCACTTTTTATATGTAAGATAAGATGCATAGGAGGGATGTTCCCATGCTGGTGACATTCTGAGTGTGTTCAGTTAAGCAGGTGGCTGAAGTAGATTAGTGACAGATAGCATCATAATGGAAAAGATCTTGACTTGAAAAAGCTGAGAGCTGTAACTGCTAATTCACATGTGTTTGTAAATGTTAAAGGGTCATGCAACTGATGTCTGAGACAAAATTATATCAAGGGACTAATTTTTTATACATCATAATGCCAAGTATTGTGTTGTAAATCTAACCAGGAGCTGATGTAGTTCTTTGAGAAATTCTGCAGCCCTTCTGGAGTTCTATGATGTTTAAGCTTAAGCTGTCTCTCACATTTGGCTGAAGTCCACTGGGACTTTGAAATTATGTTATTCCCTCAGTATCTCACTGATGTACATTAGAGAGGACTGAACTGTTATTTTCCCTGAAGTTGCTGTGAATATTGATTATACAGTCACCAAAGCATGACTCGTTTGGTTTTAAAAAATCAATTATTTGACTAAGTGTAAGAATATAATTGAATGTATTGCTGTGCATAAACATACACATAGTAGAAGTATAAGGATTTTTGTAGCACACTTGGACTTAGATATACATTGTTACAGATTTTACAAGTAAGATAATGAGAAATACATTCGGTGTTTTGCACAATAATGGCATAGATAACAAGTCCTGTGAGGAGCAGCACAGGGAACAAGGGTCGTATAGCCAGGAGAAAAGGAGGCTCAGAGGAAACCTTATTGCACCTTTCTGAAAGGAGGCCAGGTGGAGTTTTGTGTCTTCTCCCATGTAACAAGTGATAGGACAAGGCCACTAGTCATGCCAGGGGAGATTTAGGTTACTATTAGGAAAAATTTCTTCATGGAAACATCTGCCAAGCATTTCAACAGTATGGCCAAGGAAATGGCTGACTCACCAACCCTGGAGAGATTTAAAAGATGTGTACATGTGGCACTTAAAGACATGGTTTAGTGTTGGAATTGGCCATGATTGGGCAATGGTTGAACTTGATGATCTTAACAGTCTTTTCCAGCCTAAATGATGCTGTGATTCCATGATATTTAGTCATAATGGTCAAGCAGCAATTTCTTGGTTTTGCCCCATCTTCCTGTGTGTTCGTGGTACTGAAGGTGTTACCATATGTTAACAGGTGCTTATGCAGTAAGTAGTTAACTCTGTAGCAACACTGCAAAGGGCACCCAGGAAGTTCACTCACACAACTGTGGTTGCCAAATTCCTGAAATTGATGCATATGCCAGTCTGTGTGATTCTGAAGAGCCTCTCTGATTTCAATGCAAATAATCTTATATCTGAGCTGAACTTGACTGATTGGAGCATCAGGACTTGTAAAACCATCTCTTCTTTTATTTGGAGCTGGTTTCACAAAAATAATGCTTTTTTTTTTTCTGTAATGTATAAATTTTAAGTGAAAGTTCAGTGATTGTTTGCATCATGTTTATTATATGTAATTCCTTCTGTACAGTAATAAACCAGAATCTTTAAAGATAGAAATGCAATTCAATTAGTAATAAACTTTTCAATTATTGCTTTGGGAGATACCTGATGTGTTCTTTTTGCTTTAATAACTCTTCTTCTAATCTTTAGAATTTCTTTTTTTCTTCAAGAGCTTTCAAATGTCAATTATTTAATCATTTTAATACTCTTGAAAGGTTGTCTGGTGATATATTTACATTTTATAACAAGAGGAGATAAATAGAATATAGTGGAGATTGCTTTTGCCTGAAGGATGAGACTGTAGCTCAGTGTCTGGTAGTCTATCCCTTAAATATCTACTGCTTTTCTAATGAGCCTCTGAGTCCTTAATGAAAGGGTGTGCAATCTGCAGTGTTTTCACTACAGTTCCTCTGGTTTAACAGACGTTCCTGATTTCCTTGGTTCCTAAAGGTCTTTGACAACATATAGGGAACTGACTCTGAGCATGATAAATTATACTAATACAGCAACAGGTTGTTCCTTTTTGCTGACTTTCCCAGATGAACAAAACCTTCTCCATTATGTGACTAGAATACATAATTTTTCAGAAAACAGACCACAAAACCCTCGGAAGGATGATGTGAGTTGTACTACATCTTCAGAACAGTTTTCTGGCCTGTAGCCTGTTTTGTTGTGATTTAAGTAGAATGATTTTGTGGGAGAAAGATACGTGATTTGCTCCTAATGTTCCCTTTCACTGAGTCTTCTGTTTTTGGAAGCTATTGGGAAATGGGCAAAACTGCCAGTGGGCATGTGCTTTGTAGGGCATGCACAGAAAATGACAACCCTGGGAGACAGGAGGCCTCCTCTGCATGCAGAGACTGGCTGTGCTATACCCTGCAAAGTTTTCAGTGGCAGATAGAGTGCACTGGTGCCAGCATGTGTAACAGATGTCTTCTAGAAGAGCACTAAGGCTCCATCAGGTGTGGGTTTAAATACCTTTTTGAGGTAAAAGTTCAGCAAATACCATATTCAGAATTTCTTTTTTTTTTTTTTTTCCTGCAGATACTGAACAAGAGAAATGTGCAGGTCTGTTTAATGTCGTTCACGGAGTTCATTGATTTTACTTCATCTTGTGGCCCTTTGCTAAGAGACAGCATCTGTGAGAATATTTTAGTTGATCTGAGAATAGGCAAAGCTTTAACTTGCTATTCAAAGAAGAGGGATATGGTGTTTAAAGTCCTAATAGAATCCTGCTCCTGCTAGAGGTATTTGATGTTTAAATAGAATTTTTAGACTGACAATAAATTTCAGTAAGCTAAGTTCTATTGTTTGGTTAAGAGTGTGTTTGTAATGTTAGAATAAATTATTAAATTAATTAGTCACATATTGCAGCACTTTTTGCAACTGCTGGTTAGATAAGCATAAAATGGATTGAAAGTGAGGTGGATTGTGCTTCATATTGCTATAGGGAAAGTAGCAATTATAGCTAGAGATACTAGCTACTCTTGAGTTGAAATAAGTTAGATGAGCTAATAAAAAAGCTTCAAAAGAATGATTAATTATCAAGGAATAGATGTGTACTGAATATAATGATGTGCAGAAGCTTAAATGTCATTCATTTATAGTTTGTGAAAGATACCAAAGTTTATTTTAAACCTGTACCTAAACAAGACTGAAGAAAGTGTATGTCTACTAAAATAACATATCCTATGCACCACATCTACACATCTCAGCCACTTCCTTGGGCATCCTGTTCCAATGCTTGACAAACCTTTCATGAAAAAATTTTTCCTAATATCCAGTCTAAACCTCACCTGGCATGACCTGGATCCTTGTTCTGTCACTTGCTACATGGGAGAAGAGCCTGACCCCCACCTGGTTACAATGTCCTTTCAAAGAGTTGTACAAGTGATAAGGTCACCCCTAAGCATCCTTTTCTTCAGGCTAAACAATCCCATCTCCCTCAGCTTCTCCTCGTTAGACTTGTGCTCCAGACCCTTCACCAGTTGCCCTTTTCTGGATATGTTCCAGCACCTCAATGTCTTTCTGTTAGTGGGGGGTCCTAATCTGAACACAGGATTTGAGATTGGCCTCACCAGTGCTGAGTACAGAGGGACAATCACTGCCCTGGTCTTGCTGACCGTGATATTCTTGATCCAAGCCAGGCTGCCATTGGCCTTCTTGGGCACACGACTGTTTCATGTTCAGTCATCTATCAACCAGCACTCCCAGGCCCTTTTTCATGGGGCAAGTTTCCAGTCATGCTGCCACAGCATGTAGCACTGAGTGGGGTTCTTGTGACACAAGGGCAGCACCCACCCCTTTGCCTCGTTGAATCCGTATGTACCATTGGCCTTGGCCCATCAATTTAGCCTGTCCAGATCCCTCTGCAGAGCCTTCCTTTGGCAGACCAACACTCCTGCCCAATTTGGTGTCATCTGCAAACTGACTGAGGGTGCCCTTGATCCCTTCATCCAGGTTATTGCTAAAGATATTAAATGGGGCTGGCCCCAATACCGAGGCCTGGGGAATACCACCAGTGACCAGCCACGAGCTGGATGTAACTCCATTCCCCCACCTTTCTCTGGCCTGGTCATCCAGCCAGTTTTTCATTCAGTGAACAAGTGCATTTATCCAAACTGTGAGCAACCAGTTCCTTCAGGAGAATACTGGGGAAATAGTGTCAATTACTGGAGTCTAGGGGGACACCATCCACAGCATTTCTGTTGTTCATTAAGTAGGTCACTTCATGGTAAAAGGACATCCTGTTGGTCAAGCAGACACTGCCTTTCATAAACCTGTACTGGGTGAACGTGATCCCCATGGACATGTGGTTTTCCTTCGTGGACTGTGTAGTGGCACTCGAGATGATCTGCTCCATGAACCTTCTGTGGCACCGAGGCCAGGCTAACAGATCTGTAGTTCACCAGATCCATCTGGCTGCTCTTGCAGATGTGTGTCACATTTTCTAACCTCTCACATTTGCATATCAATTAACTGTCTTTATGTACTTGCCCTGATCTTATATCATCCCTAGATGATATCCCTAGGATGCTGGATAAATCGGTGTCCAAACTTCTTGGTACTTCTTTAGGACACTCAGGTTAGTTTAGACATACTGGGGAAATCATTCTGTGGCAGTATCTAAGGAAATCCAACAATGGACGTAATTACTTTTGTCCCTGGATCTGTTTTAATCAGCGAGCTGACTCTCCAGTATTAGTAATCAGCACTTGCATCCTCATATACTCTCCAAATACTCTTTAGCTTACACTGAAGCTCAGAATATGAATGTTGGAGTTCACAAGCTGGTCGGGGAGATCTGGCCCACTTGGTGACTAGTCTGTTTGCTAAACTGCTGCCAGCTCCTGAGCAGTCACATTCTCTTTTTGTAGCCTGCAGGGAAAGAAGTTGGAAAAAAAGTCAGTTATGGCAGTCAAACTTGTAATTTAGTAAGAAATTACAGGATTTCTTCACTTGGAAGTTCAGAAGAGAGCAGGGGAACCCTGTGAGCTCTGGTGAGGGTTCTTTACTATTCAGTTAGACATTTGAAATCACTGTTTTTGTGCTGGGAGAACAGGATAGATCTAGAGCTATCCAGACAATTCAGGGAGGTGACAGCAGAGTGAGAGTTACTATGATTACTGGATTTTGGGTATCACAACCCCACAGAGCTAGTGTTTGAACTGCTTCGTTGAATTCCTTGGCTTTGGGGCTCTTCAGCTGCTGAGGGGAAATTGTTCATCCGAGTAATAGGTAGGGAGAGGACTTATTCAAAGAGATATTTATAAATTTAATTCCTATTGTGAGGCAAGGATGTGAAGGCAAGAAAATATGTCCAAACACAGCAGAGCTTAAATGTTGTTTTTTTTTGTTAATATGTGGCTAATTAGGGTTTTTCTGAATTGCTAAACTTCTATGAATATACTGTCCTTTATTTTATATACAGATAATTTTCACACGGTAAGATAATTACTGCCGACAAGAACATTCAGTGAAGTATAAATTTAGCAAGATTTTGATGGCTGGCCATAGAGATCTAATTATATATATAAAATCACACATATAAATGCTAAAAGAAAGTGCAATAAAATGTATTTTTGCAAGAGTATTTCTTAGGTTTTGCACCCTCAATCATAGTGCTGTTTATAATAATGGACAGAATTTGGCATATATAACAACACAAGAATTGAAACAAAATGAACCAAACCAAAACTATGAATGAAATACTTTCAAATGTGCTTTTCTGTCCATCTTTCTAAACTAGAATTTATTGAGAGGAAGGTGTTGGAAATCCATGTAGAAAAACTGGTTTCCTTGCCATGTGCTGCAGAACACCACAAAACCTTTTTCAAAAATTCACATTAGGTTTTTCTGATGCAATAATTACTTGGTGAAGCCTTTCCAGTTGTTGAAACTGTAATTTAATGCCATTTGCAGAAAATAGGGGTTCATTTATATTTTCTAATTAATATAGATATTTTGTGTTCTGGTACAGTTAGGGGAAAGTGTATAAAATTTCTGAAAAAGACTATTTGTTTAATCTGATGCACCCAGAATTAAGACAGTTGAAATAAGAACTGTTGAAATACTATGAATATCTTGTCTACTTATGTAAGTATTATGATTCAAAACTTGTTACGTATTGTTTCCCAGTATTTTATACTGTATTTGCGTACATTTTTCTGTTTTATTTGGTTTTGGTAGTTGAGTTTGGCACTCCAAATGTGTTTGAGACAGGTTATTTGTAGTTTATTCCTAACTGATATATTAAAGTATATTTTAATTACTGCTTTTCTGCTGATGTTAATTTATATTAGTGGCTTCTATTAGGAGTTAGATTTGAAACTATTTGGCCTATTTCCAGAACTGATAATGTATGCTGTGGAAAATGATCACCAGAAAGAGTTCATAAAATATATAATTTTTGCTGCTTCTTAACATTAGAAGCCTAATTTCACATGATTTAGTGGAATTGTGTGGGCACTTGTCAAGACATGTGTTTATATGATTCCTATGTGAGGCACTGTGACTCTTAAAGGAGAATTTTGTGAGTAACTAAGAAATTATATATTAAACTGAGGGCTCATGATGCTCCTTCCTCTGCCATTAAAGAAAAGGAGAAAGAGATGAGAGGGTGTATTAATGTTACATATCAGTGTAGATAGATATCACTTATATGAGAACTCCAGCTACCACATATGAATAGGTTCTGCAAGGGAACAAAAGAGTATTTTGAGAAATAATATCTTCAAGTTGCTACAGAAATTGAGAATCACAGAACTGTGTCCTAGTCTCAGAGAGTCAGCTTTTAGCTGACAAGCCCTGAAAAGGCTCAATCTACTTGAGCCTCTTACTTAAAAGTGAAAGCTAAATTATGAAAGCCAAATGTTTGGTTCACATGCATAGCTGTACCCAAAATAGTGCAAGGCCCAAGCAGCTCAGAACATTCAGTGGCAGTAGAAAGAGTCACTTCTTCATACTTTGCTTTAGCTTTTCTACATCTTTCTGTATCTTGGTAGGTCAGTTAAATTTGTTTCAAGTTTCAGGTGGAGTACGTAATTGAGCTGATCCCAAGTCTGGTAGTGCGAGCATGAGGCTGTGGGTAGGATTTTATGCATGCCATAATAGCAATGAGAAATCAGGTATCTAATACATTGCTCTCAACTCTCTCTCCGTCTCTCAAAAAATGTCTTTTGACGTGGAATGTGGAATTTGATTGCTATGTACTCAGTACATTCTAGGGTCTTCATACAATGTAGTTTTAGATAGTTTGCCTTAAAACAGTAAGTATTTCTCCTGTTGTTTGAAGTTAGGTAAAGTGTTTTCTATATTTACTGTTTAGGTAAATACATACATATATATATATATATATATGTATAAATTACTCGTAGCATACCTCTTTGCCCCTAAATCACTCATGAGTTCATTCTTGTATTAAGTATTCCTGTTCTGCCAATCGTATAGGAAAATCACACAGAGGCAAATTAAAATTTATTCCCTGAGGGCAGTTTCCTTGTCTCCTTTCATTAAATGAATACATCAAATATTTTTGGCTTTTCACTGGGCAGGAATACTATGGTTTCTTGCTCATTCCAACAGACTCTTTATTTGGATTTCAGGATTTCCTACCTCATTTACCCCAAATACTTCCAGTTAAAGGTAAGGTGATGTAAAAATTGTGTGCTACTCTATTTTCCTTTTGGTGTGGTTTTCCATTGTTACAAGGCAATGCTTACAAGGTAATGCTTTGTGATGTTAAAATTAACTTGCATCTGCAGGGTAGTTGTTTGCCATGTGCAGGATAACACAGCAACTGATGTTACATCTTCCAAGAAGTATAGGTAGCAAATCATAAAGTAACACAGTTACCATCAAAATCTGTAGCAAAAATCAGTGCTCAATAATTAGTGAATTATCAGGGAGAAAAAAACAAACTCAAACAGTATCTATACAACTGGTTACTAAAAGCCTTTTAATTTTGGCTTGTAAGGTTAGCATATGCTGGGACTTGACATCCAGTTTAGCAACTGGTATAATTCACAATTGTCACTGTGGTTTATTGATGCAGAATTAATAGGACAATTCAGAAGGTGTCAATAAACTCTGACAAGTTTCCCAACTGCAGAAGATCAGTAGGGAGCGCATATTGTGAGTTTGTTACTTTGGAAATCAGACTGAAATGTCTGTGTTACACACTACCAATGTTAGTAACTCCAGCAGACTGATCACTTAGTTGTTAATTATTTGGGTTTGGATTCACAGATTTGCCCTGTGGATTTGTAAGTATGAGAAAGTGAGAACTAGGTGTATGATTATATTGAGAAGTAATTGGATTTTGAGATCTTTTCTCAGACTGTAAAACTGCCATTTTTTATTGTGAAACTTAACAAAATTAAATTGGAGTTGACAAGTACTGTAACAGGGTAGGGGAATAATACTATAGCTTCAGTAACACAGTCTTCTCCACAAGTGGGATATTTCAAAATAACTAGTATTCCCAGAAGAAATAACAATGAACTAGTACATCTGATATACCTAGTACATCTTGTATGTGTGAGTATGTATGTGTAAGAGTAAAATAATGAAATAAGAGGAAGTGATTTGGAGAAGAAGTGATTAGGAGGACGAATAGAAAAATAGAGCCTTATCTTCCTTTTTTTCTTGAGGCAATTTAATTTTTTTTTTTAATGTCAAAACCTCATGAACAGAAATGTGGATCAAATGGGAAGTTCAAGTTTCCTGAGTCTTCAGCTGCTGCTGCAGATCTATATACTTTGATATGATGGGACATAACGTGTTTGAGATAAGCAGATAGTAAAGTAGAGGTGCTGCCTTTTCCATGCCTTTCACATTCACTTGTTCTTACAGCTTGTGTTTTCTTACAATCCTTAAGAAAAAAGAAAATGCATGGAGTAGTATAGAGGATATATGTTGTGATAGCAAAAATATTAAGTTACGCTGCAGTAAGTCTAGCAGCTAGAAGCAGGAGACATCCCTTTTACAACTGTCCAGTATTTATAAAGGAGTCCTATCTATAGGTTGAGGCTGAGGGAACTCAGGCTCCCAGAGCTGAAATGGAGGTTTCTGAGAGGACGCACACCCTTTGGTGAAGTGCACAGCAGGAGAGTGAGTGATGCTGGGCAGAAATTGATACAGGCAAAATTCTGATTAAATATAAAGGGGGAAAAAAATCAGTGTATGGATACATAACTGCTGAAACAGGTTGCCCAGGCAGGTTGTGGAGTCTCTGACCTTGGATGTTTTCAAGATTCAGTTGGTAAAACCCTAGGCATCTTGGATGATGGTACTTTGAGCAGTTAGCAATGAGCCCTGGCTATCCTGAGGACCCTCTGAGCCTGAATGATTCAGTGAATTGCCAGTGTAGAGAGGGCCATGACATGTAATTTTGCTGTACTCTGCTTGTAATATACTGAAAATGAGATCATTAGAAACTTGATGTTGATCTATATCTGAGTAAACTACTGTGCAAATAAATGTTTTACCAAATAAAACACACAGGCTGAGACAAAGGGATTAGATCTAGACTTCAGAGGGAAAGTAAGATAGGTAATGAAATAGGACGCTTTCTGTGTGATTAGAAGACATGCAGAGGGGTTTAAAATATTAGATGTTTTAGATAACCTGTATAAGAATTATATCTGTCATGCAAACATGCATGAATGATTGCTATATTTTCTTATTCCTCTCACATCTGTATCACTTAACATAAAAAGGCGGTTTCAAATACGGTTAGAAGTATTAGAGGTACAAGTTGCACTTCTAACTAACCAGTAGCTGACTAGCAGTTCAGTCACCTAGCAGGGACATTAATTTACTGATGAGAATTGTATGAGCCCTCCAGTATTGCTGAAATTCTGTCAGATGTCATGGTTAGCTCCAGAACCATGGGGATAAAAAAGCTGCAGGCTGAATCAAAACAAAAACGTTGGTTTTTATTAGGAAGAAGATCAGGTGAGAGGGTTGAAGGGTATTGTGCAGTTAAATACTCAGAAGTAAATATGTTTTTGTGCCACATTTTAGAAGTTGATACACCAAAGTAGCTAATATTAAATTTTACAGAGAGAAAGTTAATATAAAATGACCAAGACAAGTAATTACAGCTCGTTACAGTTGTTTACCCTTCCTGAGCCTTTGAAGTGGACTGAAATGCCTGCCTGAAATTATCTAAATAAGTGGTAGTGAATGACTTCCAATTTTTGCTTTCAGAACAAGTAATTTTAAAAAATGGTAGCAGGCTTTAAAGGTGGTTAAGTAGCTTAGCAGCTGTGAGGGCAGTAACAAGAAGTTAAAATGAGGAGGTGAAATTCTATCAGTAAAAGTTAGTAGAAGTAATAAATTTTGCCCATTTAGCTCTGAAAAAACACCTGATAGTTTTTGGTGAAATGGGAGAATGGCAAGATAGATGGAAAAATTAGTCCTCTGGGCAGAAAGCTGGAGGCACCCCAGACTGTGTGGTAGAGACCCATGTTTAGATAGAAGAAAGAAACAGTTCCTACAAGTTAGATGAAAATTTAGTGTTAACCCCATGGGCTCCAGATAGAGCAATCCTAATGGAAAATTTAAAAAAAAGAAAAAAAAAAATCAGTGAATAGTCAATAGAGAGTGTATGAATTTATTTAGGTACAACTGGAAATTTTATCTGGTAGAATACACGGTGATAAAATACGGGTATAATCAGTGCAAGGAAGCATTACAAAATTACACATGATGGCAGATAGAATCTCTACAGACAATGAGGAACACCCTCACGTCTCCAAAATCCCTGACAGACACTATGGGTCGTGCATTTAACCATGACACAGGTGAGGAGGCAGTGTTAATTAAAATGCAATGAATATAATAATTTAAAATGAGGTGTTATGGTGACCCACACAAAACAGTCCTGGTTATTGAACAGGTGAGAGATGAGGTCTTAGTGTCTTATGGAGAGATGCAGAGTCACACTGCTCACTGCTGCAGTCTGCAGAGGAACTACGGCATTCACATCTTGGGAAGTGAGAGGAAGCTACAGAACTAGGTGAGGCTTATGGGTGCCAGAGGCAGAAACATCTCGTGCCTTTCCACTGCTGCACAGCCTGGTCAGGATACTTTGGAGTCCCTGCATCAGTTTATGTCGTCTTCAAAATTCATTAATGATGTTCTAATATTGTTAGGGCTTATATTAATTTATTTAGATTTTTTAAAATAGAAACAGACTTTGCAAACATTTAATTTCTTCTTCAAATTTGATGAGTTTGTGTTTAAGAAGAAATAATCCAAAGGCAGAAGAAACTTCTGATGGGTAAGCAAGATTTTCCTTTAACTCAATAATGAAAAAACAGGGACAATAAAGGAATCTTCTATTTCAGTATTGGCCAAATCTTAAGATTTTTTTTGCTTGCTTTTTACTGATTTCTTACAAAAACAGGTCCCCATTAATTTCATGCAGTACAGTGAATTCAGTGGAACCTTGTTCAAAGGTTTTTGTTTGGGTACAAAGTTATCTCATATCCTGAGTATCACTCCAGCACAAGTATTTGGACATAGACAAAATGAGTTGCTCAAAAAGTCACAGTTTTCTCTGAGAGTGACTGGAATAGGCTTCATCTTCTGCAGTACTCCTCAGCACCGATTCAGTCTAATGCCTCTGCCACTTGTGACACCTGGAAGAGTTTCTATTTCCAGAACAGAAATGTTTCCTGTAATACACTGGAAATAGTAGTAGATACAATGACCTGGCATGTGCCTCAATGAAAACCCTGAGATACGACCTCAGGCGCTTTCTGCCTACAGAGATGAGCACTATCTGAGAAGTGGACTGAGAGGCTACTGAGGTAACTGATTTTGGCACACTGGTTCCAGATACTGCTCTGCATTTGGGACTCTGTTTCTCGTTGGTGCTGCAATGATGTCTTTATTCTGCACCAAAGATTTATACTCTGAAGACTTTACAACTGGGATAGTGTGATTGCTGTTTACCCTGAAATTCCAGTTATATCATGGGAATTATGTTCATGTGGGACTTCTGTCTGATGACTTTAGACTTTATAGGAATCTGCACTGTTAAAACACTGTGCAGAAATGTAAGTGCCACTGGGAACATACTTAGACTTTGCCCTGCAAGCAGGCTGAGTAAAACAAAGATTGTTCCATAGTGCATTTTTACTTGTGACATTGTATGGACTCTTACATCCATTTGCACTGGGATTAGACCATTCAGGTTCAGCCTGTCATTCTTGTCTTCTAGTACAGCTTTCAGTTTATTTTGAAATAACAAGCCAACGTAATAAATGTGATTTACTAGTTCTAATTACTTTCCAAAAGAAGCCGCTAAAATAAAGAGCGCGGAGGGTTTTATTTCCCATAAATCTGTTTCCACGTAATTTATAGTAAAAATACGGATACAAAGGTGAACGTTTTGGGTAAGCAAGAGAGTGTTTCTGCAGTTTGCAGGCCTAGATCCGCGGCCTGGTGGATGGTTAGGAATTTTGAAATAATAGCAAGGCAATGCAATGTGGCTGTCGCTGAGGTTTTGGAGGAACGCCGGAGTTGTCGGAGGGCAGCCGTGCCCACCAGGGGGCGCTGGCGCTTTTCCTTAGGGGTTGATTAATCTCAAACTCGATGAGATTTAATGTGCTTAAAGAGCGAGCAAAGTGCTGCATGTTGCAGGAGAGAAATACCGTATGGGCATGAAAACGGGGCGAAAAAAGGCACAGTGGAAACCTTTAGTGTTATTTTTCCACTCAGAAGTTATCAAAAATAAAACAGGTGCTTTCTTTTACTAAGAGTTGTAGGGAAATTCACACTGAAGACTGCATGTGACTACAAGAACTAATAAGCAATTTTTAATTTTAAGCTTTTTTGGGTTTTTAGGGTTTTTTTGTCGGTGGTTTGTTTTTTTTTTCAATGAACATGGTTTTAAAAACTCTTTATAAAAATATGAATTAAATAAAAGTAACGCACAGAAGAAATCAGAATCAGATTTAGTTTTTTACTCCTTAAAATAAAAAGTAAATTTTTAATTGGAGAAAGAAAACATCTTATTCTTCAAGAAATGCAGAAATGTGCAGCAAAAAAATGAGGCACTTTGGACTTCCATTTAGCCTTCATTACAGTGGCTATTTGGAACTGCACGCATTTGTCATTTTTAACAAAATGGGGGGGCATTTTCCCCATTTTCCAGTCTAGGTCAGTGGTCCTGTAAGCCTGTTCATCTAATTGTACAAATTTTAAATATCTGGTTTGTGTCGCCTTGATTAATGTAGAAGCAAGTGAACTCAGAGAGCAACACTTGTGAAAATATGACAGAAACATATCAACAATTGTTGCTCATAAAGACTGCTACTGCTCTTCTTTTGTATATGTAATTTATCCCAATTTTTGTAAATCTGCTGGCAAAGCAGTTATTTAGGTATGGAGAGGGAATAAATATGTAGGAAGGAGAAGAACTTCTGATGTTCAGTTAGGGTTGCTGAGTAATATTTTTTGCCAGAATAAACTTTGTTGTGTGATGAATGTGAACTTCATTTAGTTTTACAACATTTATGATTAACTTAGCATGTCATTAATGCTAGACTTTCCAATGGTGACATTTAAAATGTGCTGGAAAATGATTTAGAGATCAAGAGCATGACAGAGTATATTATATAATGTGCTTAACTGAGCACATGTACAAAACTACAGTTACTTGTATCAAGCTAAAAGAGCTAATTAGTGTGGAATAAAAGATATGTGAAACCCATCATCAAAATGGTGATCTTCCATTCATTCTCCTGCCACAAAATTAATAGAATTATTCCTGGTTTTGTTGCAGTGATTATTGTATCCTTTTCCTCAGTATAAAATTATTTATATTAAATGTTTATTACAAAATAAGGTTTAACAATACCCTGTGTGTACAGACCAGAAAAATAAACTCTTGGAAAGAAAATGTAAATGTGTAGAACCTAAAAAGTGGGCTCAGTATCTCCAGCTTCAGTTGTTTAAAATTTTAACCAATTTGATACTTTCTCTTTGAGTTTTGCTGTTCACATAACTTCTTCTTAGGTGGTGTTCAAAAGACTTTACATTGGAATAATAGGGACAATTTGATTGTTTTAAATTTTGATTAAAAGTACATGAAGTTTTTGCAATTAATTTATTAAGTGTATATTGATCAATATAGAAAATAAGAAGTGTTACAGCTGCTGTCAAACCCCTCCTACTGAACTTAAAACAGAATTTGTTTTCTTCCAAGGGATTGTAGCTCAAATGGGTTTAAAAGGCTTCCTTCTCTCCAGCAAAGAAAATTTTTCATTGTGTATGTGTTGTTTTCTCTTTCCAGACTTTAATTCCTACTTTCAGTTTGTAGCACACCTTTTACTTAGTTAGAATCATGTGGGAAAATTGAGTTTTAAATGGTTCTTGTGTGTACTATCTTGTGTGTACTATGTGTACTATCCTGACACTACTTTTCTGGCAAGGTGTTTAATGTGTGACTATTTTAGCAACTTGAATTTTTTATTATTTGATTTGTTTATACAGAAGCCTATCTCAAATAATTGACTGAGTTAAGTCTGTTGAAAGAAGGGAGAATTTGTGGTTTAAATTTAAAAAATCCTAATGCTTCTCTTTATCTTATGAGGAAAAAAATTGTTTTACAAACAGAGAATTGGGATATAGTCACCTTCTTTTTAAGGCGTTCTTGCTATAAAATATTAATAGAAGTCCTTGCTCTATGAAAATGAAAGGCTCAAAAGTTTTTAGGGTAAAAGACAGTGCTGATAGATTCTTCTTTGAGTGTGTGTGTGTGTGTGTGTGTGTGTGTGTGTGTGTGTGTGTGAGAATGATCACTTCCACACAGAAGATTAGGGGAAAAAACAACCTAATGCTGTTCAAAAGATGCTTACAAATAATATCTACTTCTAGAGTACAGGCATTGCTCATATTCCCTTCAGAGAGATCATATCTAATTAGCTATGATGATCATTATAAACAGATGTAGGCATAGATACTGCTACTGAAAACCACCACTAGTTCAACTTTAACTTTACTCTAGAGAGTATTTACCTGAATCTGTGATGCAATTCGACTGTAATTCCTGGGAGATAAGAGTGCAGAATAGAGAATAGTGTAGATAGTTTTGCTGGGGCATGTCATATATTAACTGAAGTGAGTTACAACGGGCAGGTAAAGAATGCAAGATAAAAGAATGACATAATTGTGACTTAGCTGGCAAAAAATAAAGTGAGTTCATAGGGATTTACTTTCTGACAAAGCTACAACTCCAGAAGACTTTCAAGGAAAGTCCCTTTTCTGTCTGCAGTAAATGAGTTATCAAACAGGACTAATTTTTTTTTAAGTATGAATAGATGTAAAATGGCAGGACATTTAATCACAACTTGAGAAATACTAGACTTAGGCATTAGACTTAGACTTGCATATGTCATTTGAACTCCTTGTTAGAATATATGCTTAGAATGTATTTTTTTAATATATAATTACATTTGCTCTTGTTCTCTGTGCCTGTTTCCAACCAAGTCCATCCTTTACTTTTCTCTACATTTGCACTGCATGCTGTCAGTTCTGTTGCTTGGTGAAGCAATGCTGGCAAGTGTGCAGCAGAACAAACAATAATTAGCTGTCCAATACTGGAGCCTTTGGAAAGAATGTACGATGTAGAGGTAGGATATTCACCAGGCTGGATATACCTGACTCTATCCCTGTGTGGCAGGCACAGTAAGCTGCTAGCCCTAAAAGCATTATCCCTAACTTGGGATAAATTTGAAGTTTTAAAACTCTTACAAAGATGCCACACTGAATTGTGTTTTCCACAGAAGTGTCAGTATGTCAGTAATGAAGCACTCATGACTTTGCACAAAATTTTGGATTCTTGCTTCAGTGTCTGAAGTCTAAAAACTCCTTGGTAAAATACATACTTAATTATCTTAACATGAGCAGACATACTTTTGTGTTCCTTACACTTAGAAATGATAAAACCATTTAACTCAGTAATGTTTTCTTGGAAATCTTTTGAGAGGTACAAGAAATAAGGAAAAAATAAGATGAAATTGCATGTATTCATCATTATTATAAGAAAATTAAAAACAGTTATACTGTTGTTCAGAAGTTAAAGGTTTACTTCTCACAAGCATCTTTATTTTAAGTAACTTTTTCAGAATGATGGGCAAAGTAAATCTGCAGAATCATATTCTTTATTTTTCAGGAAATAAGTGTCAGTTTTTCCACCTGAAGTTTAGCATATATTTATGTGAATGACCTCAAGTAATCTCGAGCAAAAGTCTGTGATGAACATATACATGTAATACATATATTCATAGAATCATAAAATGATTTGGGTTGGAAGGGACGTTAAAGATCATTTAGTTCCAATCTCCATTCTGTAGGCAGGGATGCCTTCCATTAGACCAGGTTTCTTAGAGTTCCATCCAACCTGGCCTGGAATGCTTCCAGGGATGGGGCATCTGCAGCTTCTCTGGGCAACCTGTGCCAGTGCCTCACCACCATCACAGGAAAGAATTTCTTCCTAACACCTCATCTAAGTCTTCCTTCTTTAATTTTAAATCTGTTGCCCCTTCTCCTGTCACTACATGTTCTTGTAAATAGTCCCACTCTGTCTTTCTTGTAGATTCCCTTCATGTACTTGGAACTATGAAATTAGGTCATCCCAAAGCCTTCTCTTTTCTTGACTGAACAATTCCAATTTTCTTAGTCTAATATTTGGATTTTTCTCTGTGACTACAAGATTTTTCTTCTTTTTGTTACAAATAATAGGGTATTAATAATTCATTGCCATGAAGGTGACTACTGTAGTAATATTACAAATTTGAAGTCCGGAATTACAGTGTAGGAATGAATGTTGCAGCATTCTCGTAATTTGTTGCCAATATAAAGGGTAGGGCATTTCCTGTGTGAAGCACTTACATCTTTCTTTTCTGTTTTTCTCTGTACCCTGGGGATTACTGAAACTGGCAGAGTATTTTTAAATTGCAGTTCAGGTTTGAAATTTTGACATTTATGAATCACATGCCTATTTAGACATGCCTCAAAGAAAAAGTGTGAATATTAAGGTGGAATGAATAGCAGACATTGTTTTTATTACTTTCTTAAATGTTTTGTTCCAAGTAAGGAATTTGTAAATCTCTTTGTGTGATGATGCCTGATTCTGTCGCTGCAGGCTGCTGAAAATGGCATTCTTGACAATTTCCCAGCTACTCCTACTGGTGGAAAAACAATAATGTCATTTCCACAGGGGATCCACCCGGGACCTGCAAGATCTGTGCCTCAGGGGCAGCCTCTGTGCAGTTACAGGCCTGGGCCACCTCTCTCAGAATGGCTCAGAATTTACAAGCGTGGTGAATGTCCAAATCTGCAGCTAAGGGACAGGGTTATGATGCCATGTTGACTTCAGTGTACAGCATGTAAACCTGATCTTTGGTTAGAGCTCCAGCTTTAAACAGCAGGCTCTGGCTCCTTGGAAATACTCAGCCCTTGTATTCTGAGAGCTGATGCTGACTGCTGCCCAGTAGGCTTTCTTCGACTGGTGGGATAGCAACAAATAGATTCCAGCAACAACATCTGTGAGGAATTCCTACCAAAATTATTGCTGCTGGTGTAAATCTGTGCTGTATGGGGTAGAAATAAAGCAACCTGGTATTTTTTCGAATTAGACTTGCTTCAACTTAATGATGTAGTACTTCTGAATATAGCTGAAACATGGACATCTGAACATGAGTCTTCCATTGTTAGTGTGAGGGCAGTTGTTGCTGCAATATGTTTGATGATGTTCAACTAGAACTAGCACGAATCATGTTTGAAATACAGAGCAGGTAACACCAGTCATCTTTGTCAGCTCAGAATTGTTTCTCTTAAAAGAAGGAACGAGCATCGGGAATATTGTTGGTGATCATAAAGTCAATTTCTGTTTTCAGTGGTCCAGAACAGTTGTGCAATTCTGACAACGCTTGTGGTCCTTTTACCTCTAGAAAGGCATTGCTTAACTGACAGTATGGCAAATACTTCTGTCTGTGGTTTTACATATTTTAACAGGATGGGCTCTGAGCTATTGTCCTTTTGCATGCTTGGTTAACAAAATGAGCTGAAATTTAGAGAATGAATAGCGCCTGTACCCCCTAGGCATTGTATAATTTCTTAACGGCAGTCTGCCCAATACCGAAAGAAGGGCTCTTGGCTGTGAAATAGATAATGTTTTCTTGGTGTAGTCAGGCTCCATGAAAGGAAAAGCTGCCAGCATTTACAAAACCATTTAGTGTAAGGAATAGCTCTGACACAATTGTGAAGGCAAGGCAGACCCGCATTTCTTTACTGTAATTTTTGCCACAGCATAAAATTTCTGAGAGTTTAGAAGTTACGCTTCGACACTTGTTGGTGTAATGTTGGATTTGTACAGCATTTCAAGTAACTTCTCTGTGAAGATTAATTACAATCACAATCAGCAGAATCCAAGAACATATAATCATGTTTAGTGTTTTGTTGTGAAGAGTTCAATTCTATTTTGTTGGCTTATTAAGCTCCCTTGATTAAAAAAAAAAAAAAAAAAGCGTGTATCAGAACCCTTTTTTGCAATTCAAAGAATAGTCAAGAAGATGTTTTCTTTAGTGTTACTAGCATCCCTTTGGTGATAGGGAAAATAACAGTTTTGTGTCAGCTGTTGTGCAATGTCCCAGTGTCATTATTTCACACTAATATATTTGAACAAATATCTTTATTTGAAAAATTTTGGAGCCCAGTACTTGTTAACAAACAAGTACTTGTGTAGTTAACAAGCATCTTGTGTAGTAAAAAATAGAAAATATAAAATATAATTTTTAAAAGTGCTTATTTTGCATTAAAACTAAAACCAATTGCATTTATTACAAAATTTGTTTCAGAGTATGACCAACTTTACAGAAGTATTTAAATTTTTGTATGATTTATATCTTTGGAGTCTGATTAATTTTTATTTAGCTGCTTACTAGGTTCAATACTGAGAAAGAAGACATCAGAAGAGTTTCCATATAAATATTTCAGAACTTCACATAAGAAATAGGTTGTTAGCATTTGAGCTATAGCATTGCTTCTGAGGCTAATACCGGTCTCAAACACTAAATACTTACTTACTGCTTCTCTTTCTCTCAATATTTAGTAAGCCAGCCATTTGAGTATGAGGGATTTTTCTCTGTTTTTGAAAGGTATGTGTTCATAGTAATGTCAAGATTATTTTTCTCCTTAGAAAGCTACAAAAAGAGGATGTGACTAGGCTTGAGTACAAGTATCTTTTCCATTTTGAGTGTGTGTAATTATTGTTCATGAAGGTGTTGGGAAAATGTTTCTTAGTAGGTACTTATAGGGATGACTTACTTGGACTTTTGTAAAAACCTTTTGCCAAAACCTCAAAGCATACTAAGGAGATAGAGTAGTCATAAAGTGAAAAAAAAAAGTGCTGTCATGGATTAATAGCAACCCAGGTGGCGAGAAAGTAATAATTAATAAATACATTAAGCATTATAATATTTATTATTTTAACAATCCAGTAGAAGTGAGTACCTCTATTAGAATGCTATCATTTAATGGGAAGTAGGTGATAAGAGAAGTGATATTTATAACATTACTCTAAAATATCCAAGATGGTCAGGGCCAAAAACAAGTAAAGAATTTTCTAAAAATTAACAATGTTATATTACATGTCTTTTGTGGTTGAGAAATGTCCATGGACAGATCAGAAAGAATGATTTGTCCTACTGCTACATTCTTCAGGCAACTAAATTAAAATGAGTGGTTGTGATGATACGTTTGCAGGCCCACAACAGCTGTGAACATAAAAGGAGCCAGATACCTTTGACCCATGCTATTAGGTCAAAATAATAACATTGTGTGCACTGGATATCCTGCTTTCAAATGTCTTTCAATTGTTCCCGTTTGTATCCAGTGAACTATCCCGATCCCAGTTTGGTATAAAGTCTTTCTGTTCTAGGCACCCTCATCTCAGAGCAGATACAGCAGAAAGGAAGGACATTGGAAAATGGGAGGGAAACTAGGGAAACTGAAGACAGACAGAAGTTGAAGAGTTTTATAGATAGCAGATTAGGGAGGGGATGAAAAAGGGCATGCAAAATCATTAGTGAGTATAAATTGGTTCTTGTCTGGCTTCTGACAGACTTGCCGCAGGAGATTGTTGGCTGGAGTTGTTGCCACCCTCAGCCATCTGCCTTGCCCTGTGCCTTTAATAGATATGGAAGCCCTCAAGGCAGAGACATCTGATCTGCTTGTAAATCAGCTTGTGAATCACTGATGTTTTCAGCCCAGTGCGTTAAGGAAAGCTGTTTCTGCCTAGGAGAGCAGCAGTGTCTAGCAGAGGTGGGAAAGATGGTTTCTCCTGGTAGCAACTTCAGGCAGGGTGTCTGCCAGAGACTTCATGTATTTGAAATTTCAAGGCCTAAAACTTACTACTAACTACTGAAAGGGGATAAAAAAGGAAATGTTTGTTTTACCTAGGGTTTATTTCAGTGGAGAAAATGTTCACTGTAACACAAGTGATTTTAGAGTGATGTAACCTGATTGTGATATCCCCTGTACATCATTTTTCACCCAGTAGGTTTTCAGCCCCTGTTTTCCAGTGAGGCTGTTTTTGTGTGGACTTAAATGATTTTGTAAGGTGTGCAACTCTGTCTTTGAGTTCTAGCCCTTTTAAATCTACTGTCAAATTTCTGCTGAAACTGACAGTTTTCTTATCCAGGAAATTTATTCCAGTTCCCTGGAAATTGGTGTCTGGCTAGAAGACAATCTCATTAGTACCATCCTGAAGCTTCAGTACAAGGTAAAGAGTTACCACGGCAGACAGATCACTGTTATGGCTCTGAAACAATCAAAGCATCTGCTGACTTGCTGAAGCATTTTGGTACAAGCTGTTTGAGTTAATGAAGGAGAGGAAAAAAAAGAAAGGTGGGCAGGATTATTATAAGGAGAGGATACTCTTAAGAAATATGGAGGGAAACAGCTGATATTAACATGAAGGAATTATTGAGATTTAACACAAATCCCTGAGAATTCAAGATTCATTAGGTTTGCATCTTACAGAGTAACTAACTCTACTTTTTTTGTGTATTTTAATTTCCCTGCCAGGCTGAATTTTATTTATATGTTGCAAGGTGTGTGTTTTTACCATTCAACATGATAAACAGTGCAAGCCTCAATTTAAAATTTAGAAGATAAATGTAATTGTAAATGCTGCAAGCAGCAAATAATATGCAAAGCAGTGAATAACATGGCAGAATGCAAACTTATTTGTTAAGTTACCTGTTCTTACTTGAAAACAGGGTATTGAACATAAGCTAAAAAGCTGTTGCTTGGTCTGACATTATTTTTATAGTGTATTGCATGTGAAGAACTTCTGAGAGTGTTTTATTTTATAAAATTAAATAGGAGTGGAGGTTGTAATTGCTAAAATGATAAAAAGAGGACAGAGGAAGAATATGTAGAAGAAAGAACAGAGTGAAGTTGGAGGTAATTTATAGCTAAGTACAAAAGGAACAAATGTGGGTTTTCAGAAGGAGAACTCCGATATTTTCAGAACTTAAAATGCAATTTGAAAAGACTTGATAAAAATCAGAATAAGATTGAAAACGAAGTAAATACTACACTTCAATGCAGGTCTTAGCCCACCTAAAATTGCAAATATTCCATTTGTCTTCTTTGATTGCTATCTTAAGGAGTTACAGAATACAACTTCCATCAGGTAAAATTAGGCGTACTTCTGTAAAAGCTGTGACTGCCCTGCAGGAAAAGAATAGTTTCAAACACTCCAAGTCAGGTATCACTTCCACTACCAGAGCCATCTTTTGTAAGTGTGAACCATTTTGAGCAGACCAAGAGTCTCATTAGCCTTTGCTGTGGTTCACAGGGTCACTGTGGTACACAATACCTGGGTTTGCAAATTCACTGTAGTAACTGCACTGCACCTGTAGTTACCAACATCAAAAGTAGTGCTGCTCCCAGCAATTTTTGCATTTTCTTTAATGACCCAACATCATTCTTTGTATGTGAATATACTGGCAGTAAGTGTTACTGTATCTAAGACATTTTGACTATTAATGTATCAATTATGAAGAAGGGAAAAATGTAATGAAGGCTATACTTCAAGAGAGGTGGCAGACTGGAAGCTTGTGGAGACAAAAAGTATTCAGGATATGAGAAATTCACAAACAGAACAATTATTGAAAAGATAAATTGGGGTAATCATCACTTTATAACATCACAAAATAGAAATGCTGGAAAATAAATTAACAATAACCTAAAGGAGCATTTCAACTGAAGGCTGTCGTCAGTTATCATAAATAGCTACCGGACCCTGTGCATAATTAGTGAGGACTAGAAGGGTGAGGGAAAGACAAATACAGTAAGAATACACCAAGTAATAAGTCTATTAAAAAAAAAAAAAAAAAAGAGCATGGCCGTGGACAAAGATGAGGAAAGAAAGAGGAAATATTCTAGATTTAAATAGAAGGATCCAAGTTACCTTTGATATTAGATAATTTGAAGACAATGGAGTTGTAAAAAGTAAAAGACACTGAAGGCTGTTGTATGGGATTCTTTATTTGGGGTCCATATTTCA
>WEIU01006298.1:7281-17356 GCA_013389925.1 Aegithalos caudatus | reverse complement strand
TCCAAAGTTATGGAAAAAAATAAGATATACAAACTTGGAGCTGGGACAATGTAATTGTTTATGCATATATGTGTAATTTAGATAGTATCTTCAAGCTGTTCAGTATTTTTTACTCTCAAAGCTGTTGCACAAAAATGTAAGAAGATTCTGGTAGCTCCAGACATCAGTGTTTATAATATTATAACTATCCAAAAGTGTTCTCCAAGACGCAGTCATCTTATGCTCTTGTCACAAAAGCTGTTGAAAACCACAAAACCTCAATAAATTAGATTTGTTAATAATATAATGTAATTTAGAGAGTTCTTTCAGCTTCTGGGAATGCTAACAATTACTTGTCATCTTTGATTATGAATTTAAACATTTTTATACAATTAGTCTGTTATGTAAACTCAGAGAAGACACATTAAGGTATCATGTTCATAGAAGTTGGTTATAGGCATCCTTTGCAACACTTTCTGCTTATCTTGTTAGATCAAAATGCCACAAATATAGAAAAGACATTGGGATTATTTGAGAATTATTTCACATTTTGTTTCTTGTCCTTTACACTTCTTAAAAACAATGACTCAAAGTCTGAGTTGTATGTAGAAAGTCTCATTAAATGAAGTGAAATTGTGAGCTGTATGGATCCCAAAGCATTTTTCCCTTTAAAGCCCCCAAAATTATGCAATTATTACATAAATAACTGTTGATACTCATAATTGTAGGAATTCTGGGGCAAAATTCTCTAACTTTAGATATTATCATCCTGTACTTGTGTTAATGTAATCTACAACCCAAAATTCTTCAGGTAGCTATTTTTCAATTTTGAGTTTCCTTGTTCAGTTAGTAGACACTGAACATTTGAAAACCATCAGTTTCTCAAAAAAAATTAAAAAAAAAAAATAAACCAAACCCATCAATGGAAAAAACAAACCCCAGAGTGTATTAAGTATTCTGAAATTCTCAAATATAAAAAGACAAATGTTGTAGCTTACCTGTGAAGTTAATTATTTTATAGAATAGAGATGAGATTTAACTGAATTGCATGAAATATTGTTGTTAGAATGAAATTCTAGAAGACAAACAGGTGGAAGACTTTTGTTTGCATGAATTTCTTACTTTAATGTATTAGTTTCATTTTTCTAAAATTTAATTTCAGTGGTAATCTCAGAGTCAGAATTTGCAGCTGGAATTATTATGGCAATATTATATCATACCATAGGAAAAAAAACAACTTATTATCAGTCCTGATCTGTTCTGCCAAAAAAATCCTGTTCAGTCATAAAAATTTCTCAAGTGGAATGGTCTCTTTTTCTCTTTATGACACTATTATTGTTAGTCTGGGGCATGACTTGTATTTATAAGTTTATCTTAGTAATGGCATGAGAAGTCAATGTAGATAAGTAAGTAGTCCTTGTACTTGATCAGTACAAGATGATTTTCCATCTGAATCATCCAAACTTCTATATATCTAATAATAAGACAGCATAAAAGGTATTGCAAATTGGAGGGTCAGAACTGGGGATGTCCAACATTAGTCTCCAGGTGTCCACAAATAAAAATAAAGTATTTTATAATTCTAAGAAGTGGTTTGTTTTGTCTGTCATTCAAGACTGATTGAAATCACATAGGAAAAATACTTGAAATTTCTTCAAGTTACCTGAACAAAGGAGAAAATATATCCCATGCCTAAATGGGAAATCCTAGTTCATATTCTACAATAAATTTTCCCACACTCTCTGACCCCACTACCATAAGCTCCAAATAATTTCCGTACATGTCTGTTTCTGTTACCACCAAAGCTAAAAGTTGTATTATTTCCTATTTCTTGCTTTTTCCATGCCTGACCCATGGAAAAAGATGAGAACATCTTAAACAAGACAAAATATAATCAAATGGTATATATTTGTCTGCAATTAAACTACCCAGAAAGCCATACAGCAGGCAGATTTCTGCCCAGGAGTGGTTCAGATATATACAAAGCAAATGCACAAGATAAAGAGGCAAAGATGAATACACGGCTCTTGTAATAAATTTTGTAAATTTTGGAGGGTTTTTTGCTTTCCTGAGTTGGTCAAAACACTTTGTGTGCTCCTCCATCTCCCTCAAAGTAAAAGAAAAATAAAGGATATCCAACTTTACCACACAATAGCTATATTACAATTTTGTTTGAACATGAGAGATGTCACAGCATTTGCACTTTAAGCTGGAAAAATCTTTGAACTCATTTTCTGCACCTGTCAGGTTTTCAAATTTGCAATCACCTGAAACATAGAAATGATCTGTCAACATAAAGCATCTGAAAGGTTGGAGAATGCTCTGAGCTATAATCCCAGAAAGGTGAGAGGCCAGGTGTTCTCCTCACTCATATTAACTGAAGCAATGTGTCAGACACCCAAAGCCAGAGGGCACCAAAGCAGATGTCACCCCACACAGTTAGGAGAAGAGTGTGGAGGGCACTCTGAAAAGCAGGTGGGAAAACATGCTATCTAAAGGTGAAGCCCTGCACCTCTTGCAGCTGCTCCAATCACAGGGATCACAACATCTTGTGCATGGTTGAATTCTTCTGACCTCCGTCTGTGGTGGGGCTGATTGTAGAGACTCTTCACATTTAAGCAGGAAAAAGAAGAGACATTTTATTAAGATGGGACACCAATTTTTTAAAAAATATTTATGCATATATATATGTATATATATGCATAAATACATATGTATATATATCTTTATAAATAAAGGGAGCTATGCAGTAATAAATTATTGAAGAAGTGTGTATCAAATCATGTGCAAATAAAGCTGGTTTGGTAAATGAAATATGTCTGTGAACTTCACTAAATGGACATATTTTTCAGCCTGCACTCTGGTACTTTTTCTGTGAGAGACAAAATGTGAACTTCAATTAATTATTGTTAAATTACCATTATTCTTCCTATTATATTTTTACCATTGACAAAAAGTACTTTAATTAGCAACTTTAATTGTTTCATTCAGTTCTACTTTATAGATTCAGTCCTGCTTTATAGTTTTTCATCTTAGAAAAATATAGAAGCATATAAAATCAAATTTATTGGAATTATCTCTTCTCTGTTTCATAGACTTTATTAAAATAATGAGAGAAACTGGTTACTTGTGCTGAAGTAACTGTATCATACAAGTAAAGAATTAGGTGGCATAGTTTCATAGAATATGTTCTCTAAAGAAAGTAAAGAAGAATCTTAACAAATGTAAATAATCTTCATATCTGCCATTTCCTAAAAAAATACACTATACAATGTAGCATCTGGAAAACAGAGTGTGAGCATCAGAATACAGAGTTTGGTTATTACCCCAAAGAGTAAAAAACTTGCAATGAAAGGACACATCAGAATGATGTGTTGTAAGCAAATTGTTTGTTTCAACGAGGAACTTAATTGCTTCTTCTTTGGAAAACTTTTGAGGTCCAAAGTGTACTGTGTAAGTATAAATTTAGTTAAAGCATAATTTAGACATTGTATAGCATCAAGCCATAAAAATATTTTTGTAGAAATAATTTGCATCTTCCCATATGATAACCCTAAACATATTTGCTTGGGTTTCAGATTTTTTCTTGTTTTTAAAACTCAACCCCAAAAAATCATGAAGAAACAAATATACTAAAACACTATTCTTGCTATGCTGGTGGCATAGCTACTGTAAGCAAGAAATACTGTATAGAGAGATCTTCATATGACACGTGTCAAATTCTGTGCTCCTCAGTACAAAAGAGACATGGAACAAGCCCAGACAGGGCTATGATGATGATAAGGGGCCTGGAGCACCTCACTTGTGAGGAAAGTATGAGGACACTATCCTGTTTAACTTGGAGAAGAGACAACTGAGAGGCAACCTCATTACATAGCTGAGGGGAAGATGTTGGGAGAATGGACTGGGCTTTTCTCAGTGATGTCAAGCAATAAGACAAGAGGCAATGGGCAAAAATTGATGCACAGAAAGTTCCACGTGCTTGATAATCCTAAGAAGTGGTTTCTTGTATATGTCATTCAAGATTGATTGGAATCACATAGAAAAAATACCTGAAATTACTTCAATTTACCTGAACAAAGGAGAAAATGTATCCCATGCCTAAGTATGAGTATGAGGAAGAAATTCTTTATGGTGTTGGTGATTGAGCACGGGGACAGATTGAGAGGCTTTGGAGTCTCCTTCACTGAAGATGTTCCAGGGCCGTCTGGACACGGTCTTGGGTCATTGTTGCTGCGCACAGCTCTGTCTCTGGGGCAGCCCGCCTGGCTGTTCACCCAGCAGCCCTGGCTGCGCTTCAACAGTACCTTTGTGTGGGTCTCCTGCTCAGCAGCACTGATCGCCTCCACTATCACAGCCGTGGTCAGAAGGAGGGGCCTTTTCACTCTCGAGGCTTTGGGAGCAGGTCTTTATTTGGGGTACACAAGGGAATTCCCTGGACCCAGGTTCGGAGTTTCCCAAGAGAGCGAGAAAGACCCCAACCCTGAGTCCTGGAGGAGTTTTTACCAGTCCAGTTCCAAAGGGGTGGGTACAAGTTAAAAACCAATAAAACCAAGCCATGTAGCACATACCAACAGCATTACTTAAACAAGAACAAATCAAGCTAAATTGGGGTGGGGGCATTGGGATGTCCACCAACCACTGTCCATGCACTAGACCTTGGGGATGATTTATGGATACAGGGGAGAAGATACATTACAAAGGATGGGAAGGGGATGATCTCAGGGTGGGGGGGGTGGACCAATCTGGGCGAAAGCCTGGGTTGTCTTGGAAACCCTTATCAACTTCTGATAAGGACAGGGGGCCCAACTTACAAACTATCTAACCAGCTCAGCTAATATTACAGTTTACAATAAATGCTATCATAACACTTATAAAATAAATCCACCATCTCCACAGGTCATGCTCTCCAAGAGTGCCTGCTTGAACAGGAAGGCTGGACTAAATGGTCTCCAGTAGTCTCTTGTAACCTTTACAATTTTTCTGTGGTTTTAAACACTTGATAGCTAGTGTGCTGGTTCTTTGTGCTGGATTACCTCAGTTTTACAGGCAAATATAAGTTCTTAGTGTGTATTACTGCTCCTATATCAGTTGATTTCATATCAGTGGAACTCAGGGTTATGGAAAGTAGCCTCTTTAATTCTTCACACTTTATTCTTCACATTTAATTCTTCACACCTAGCAGTAAAAACTAAGAATACTTGTGGTTTCGGATTTCTTGATTTGGAAAGAGGAATTCCTCAGACAATTTGTTTCAGGAAATAACTCAATATCTAAATAAAGCCAGGATGTTCAATTTCACTCACAAGTGGACTCATAAATATTTTATGAATTATATATAGTTGTACATTGTACCAAAATTTGATACCTCTTACAGTTTGTTGTTAAACTAAGCCTTTAGAAACACCTCAGGAAAATAGTACTTTATAATTTTGCATTGTATCTATGAAGTTACGTATAAAATACATATTTTATACTGTAATGGGTTGATCCTTTCTAGATGTCAGGCACCCACCAAAGCCTCTCTCCCACCGCCCCCATTCAGCTGGACAGGGGAGCGAAAGTACAAGAAATGTTTCATGAGTTGAGATAAGGACACAGAAAGATCACTCAACAAATACTGCCCCAGGAAAAAACAGAAAATTAGAGATATTAATTGAATTTATTGCTGACAAAATCAGATCAGGATAATGAGAAGTATAAACAGACCTTATAAAGAGTTTCCCCCCCACGTGTCCCTCTTACCCAGCTCTGCTTCCTTCCCCAGGAGAGACGGAATGGGGGTTATGGTCAGTTCTTCACATGTTATTTCTCCTGCTTTTTATGGAGAGGACTCTTTCCCCTGCTCCAGCATGGGGTCACTCCCACAAAAGACAGTTCTCCAATAATTTTTCCAGTGTGAGTCCATTTCATAAGCTCCAGCTCTCTGCAAACCACTGCAATGTAGATCATTCTTCCATGGGGTGCAGACATAGAATTCCCAGATTTTGCTAGATGCAAAAGTACATTGTAATCATCAGGTCCAGTTTATGACCTAACAATCCTTCAAGCAAAGGGTATTTCAATGTGGGTCCCCCACAGCCTCACAAGTTCTATCAGGAAACCTGCTCCAGCATGATCTCCTCTCTCCATGGATCTACAGGTCCCTACAGAAACTAGTTCTAGCACAGGCCTCCCATGGGGTCACAGCCTCCTCTCAGGCATCCACCTGCTCCAGCATGGAGCTCCTCCATGGACTGTGGAGGGAATCTCTGCTTCCCATGGATCCCCATGGGCTGCAAGGGCACAGCTGGTTCACCATGGGCTGCACCACAGCCTGCAGGGGAATCTCAGCTCTGGAGCCTGGAGCACCTCCTGCCCCTCCTTCTCCACTGACCTTGGTGTCTGCAAATTTGCTCCTCTCACACGTTCTCACTCTGTCCTTCTCTGGCTGCAATTACAACTGCACAATAACTTTCTTTCCCCTTGTTATTAAAGCTGTTATCACAAAGGCATTACTGCCATTTCCAATTGGCCCAACCTTGGCCAGGGGCACATCTGTCTTGGATGTCCCAGAGACTGACTCTGCCAGGTATGGAAGAAGCTTTCAGCAGCTTCTCACAGAAGCCACATCTGTTTGCTTTTGACCTCAGCAGCAGAGTTAGGATGGTGGTTATGTGTGAAGTTCTGAGAATAAAACTTAAGTTATACCCTTTCATTTCTGCCCTGATTTATGCATCAAATACATTTTATGGTAAATCTTAACTCATCCTAAGTACTGATACCTTAAAGTGTAGCTTTCATATTTTAGATTCTTTGCTGCATAAGGATGTAATTTTGAGCCTCACATTAAGTGGTAGTAAGCTCTCTTCACAGAGCAAGTGGACAAAACAAATCATTTTCCTGCTGAAGACTGAGGACAACTTTTAAGCCCAAAAACATCAACAACGGTAGACTGGAGGGAGGAACAAGAGGATGGAACCTCACAACCTGAAACTGTAATTGGACAATTAAACACCAAAATGCAAATGGACCAAAACTTATAAAAATGTAACATCTTGTGACCAGGCAGCCATTTTTTTCCATTTGTTCTTGGTCGGCCCTGGATTTCTGTCTTGCCTGATGTGGAACTTGGAGACCTTTAAATAAATACTTACTTTATCCTCTATCTCTGTCTAGTGTCTGTTCCAGGTCAACCTTCCAAGGCATCAGTACCTTCCTTATCAGTGGAGAATTTAATACCAAACTTGTATAATTCAAAATGCTTACTGCTTATTTTTCATCCTGATATAAAAACTCAGTCTCTAGTTGAATACTTACAATGTTTTGGCAACCAGGATCTCAGTGAATGTGACATAGAGAGGTTTATTGTATCACAGACAGCTACTACAAATGTAGTAGGCAGTTGATAAACAAACCTTTTTGAATTTTCTACAATTCTATGAAGAGCAACTAAGTACCTGAGTGTAGCAGTTGTCTACTGCTTACACATGGAAATCATCTTGCTCAGAATTTTAGGAGCTATCAAAGTTTCAGACCTTAATCTCTCTAGAGGGCACTGAGGATTTCATAGTCCTAGAATTTCTAAGTATAAAAAGTGCTCACTACTATGTGTAACTCAGGTTCAGAAACATTACAACCAGAGCAGAGACTTATGACACCAAGAAAGTCTGAAAGCATCTTGTATATATGCTTATAATATTACTTTGCCTTGAAAACAAAGACAAGCCTATTCAAATAGTGTAGTTAAAAAGTATAAATATTTTGTATCTCTTTGACAGTATAGTCAGACACCACGCATAAACATTTCATATAAACTTGCATGCAATGGGGTCACCAAAAGGACAAATGAAGATTGGTGTAGTTGCACTTAAAATACAACCAAGTGAAAACATTGTCAGCTGGGGGTTCAGCTACACAGAGGGGATTGCAAACAGATGGAACATCCTGCTGACTCACCAGGAGACTGACTGGCAACCAAAGACAACAAAATAAGCGTTAGCCAAGGACCCCTTCTTGCTGCAGGAGGCATTGACATAAACCCATCAGAGCTGTGCAGGATGATAGAGAAGGCAAGGACAGATGTGCTCTGGCTCTGACACTATTCAACAGCTCTTACTATGTAAGACAGTAACAAACTGCTTTGTGAATGAATCACTTTTAAAGCTTAAAATTGGACAGATTTGTAAGTCTCCTAAACACTCCCATCACATTACATTCTGACCTTCTGATATGTTATAAACAAACATCTCAGTATTCATATTTATTTTTACATATACATATACATATAAATATAAATTATACTTACACAGCAATTTAGTAGAAACATTAGCACCATGGTGATTATTTCTGTGTTTCTCTGAATGAGTCATATTATCCATGTATTGAACTCTCTATTGATATGTTAGTCCTTATAATACAGAGCTAAAATATCTTGAGCAGCATAATTGAGATTGAAGAAATAATTTATTAAACATACCCATATCACTTTTTTCTAAAAGTTTATCTAAAAATGAATTGTTATGACAATCTTCAGTCTCAGGATGTCAAAACATTAGACTTTCTGCCTAAAAATAGTTTAAAATAAAAAATACTGCAGTTTCTCAAGAATTTCACAGGAGAATAAAAGTCAATTTTCTATTACAGCTNCTATTCAAATAGTGTAGTTAAAAAGTATAAATATTTTGTATCTCTTTGACAGTATAGTCAGACACCACGCATAAACATTTCATATAAACTTGCATGCAATGGGGTCACCAAAAGGACAAATGAAGATTGGTGTAGTTGCACTTAAAATACAACCAAGTGAAAACATTGTCAGCTGGGGGTTCAGCTACACAGAGGGGATTGCAAACAGATGGAACATCCTGCTGACTCACCAGGAGACTGACTGGCAACCAAAGACAACAAAATAAGCGTTAGCCAAGGACCCCTTCTTGCTGCAGGAGGCATTGACATAAACCCATCAGAGCTGTGCAGGATGATAGAGAAGGCAAGGACAGATGTGCTCTGGCTCTGACACTATTCAACAGCTCTTACTATGTAAGACAGTAACAAACTGCTTTGTGAATGAATCACTTTTAAAGCTTAAAATTGGACAGATTTGTAAGTCTCCTAAACACTCCCATCACATTACATTCTGACCTTCTGATATGTTATAAACAAACATCTCAGTATTCATATTTATTTTTACATATACATATACATATAAATATAAATTATACTTACACAGCAATTTAGTAGAAACATTAGCACCATGGTGATTATTTCTGTGTTTCTCTGAATGAGTCATATTATCCATGTATTGAACTCTCTATTGATATGTTAGTCCTTATAATACAGAGCTAAAATATCTTGAGCAGCATAATTGAGATTGAAGAAATAATTTATTAAACATACCCATATCACTTTTTTCTAAAAGTTTATCTAAAAATGAATTGTTATGACAATCTTCAGTCTCAGGATGTCAAAACATTAGACTTTCTGCCTAAAAATAGTTTAAAATAAAAAATACTGCAGTTTCTCAAGAATTTCACAGGAGAATAAAAGTCAATTTTCTATTACAGCTTCCTTTCCANTTGCTTTCCAAAAATAATTTATTTATTTAAAAAAAAAAAAAAAAAAAAAAAAATTCCCCATTGAAGGAAAATCTGGCCTCTCTGAAATAAGGGATCAAATTTTCATCAGCTTTTATACTCTGTCTTCTAATTAAAAAAAAGATGTGGAACAAAAAGACAATGCATCTAGAGGAGAATAAAAATGTAGGTTTATTCTTGAATAGATTTAATGGAGAATGAAAAAGGTTTATTCTTGGAAGTATAAACAATATTTTATTAGAGAAGGTTTTAATGGGAAACAGGTTGAAGAAACATCAAGTTTTAAAATATTTTTCAAGAGAAAAAAAGATTAAGCCTTATAGAATGTTAATTATTTATTTTCATTTGATGTCATGTGTCAAACTATGAAAAATTCAAAGAAATTAAATATTTTTCCCCCATTCCCTTCACACTTACATTTTTTTACTTCTGCCAGTTTAATACAGAATACTATTTTTTCCATTATTTTTGCCAGATGGTAGAAACATTAAAATATTTAAAGATAGCCGTACAGATAAAGG
>WEIU01006292.1:13901-36622 GCA_013389925.1 Aegithalos caudatus | reverse complement strand
AAAAAAAAAAACAACCAAAGCAATATTAAAAAGAGAAACTAAAGCTAATCTCAAAAAAATCATGGGCAGCCAGTTCAGGTGGCCCTGCTTGAGCAGGGGCTTGGCCAGGTGACCTCAAAAGGTCCTGGCCAACTTCAGCCATCCTGTGGTTCTGTGACTTCAGCTTTACCCCATTCTGGGTCCCTGTCAAATGTGGAGTGCTGAGGATCACAAAGTTGAGAGGGTAGATGTGTAAATATTTGTGCACCATTTGTGCATGGGTTTTGTTTGATGTTTTGAAGGATGTATTCCTGCTAAGCAGTTAGTGCTTTAGCAGTCTTTAAGTGTGACACATTTTGTCAAAAGAAGCATGCTTTGACAATATGAATGCTTGCATCCCATTATATGCAATATAATGCATATAATGGAACAATAATGCATATAATGGAACAATATGCATCCCGTCCCTTTCTCCTGAAAGAAATAGTTTTAGGTCTTTTAGATAATGATGGGAGTTTTGTACTCCCAAAGAGAGGAATGTCTCTGTTTTATTGGAACTCAGCTAATTAACACAACTTATCTGAATTTGAGATAATTTTTCAACATGTTACAAATATTAGCATTTGGAAACATTGGGTATTTTGGTAATAAAAAGGAAATTGGAGAAAAGCTGAAGTATTTAAGAGATGCTAAGTTAAGAGATAAAGTATCATGCTTTTTAATTTTAAGTGGGCTTCTGTTAAATTCTTTTCAACAGCTTTAAACAGTCCTACTTAGTTATTGAGGTAATAACCAGTAATACAAGCTTCTCCAGGAAGGCCCTGTGCTAGTCCTGCCCTCTTCATCCACTATAGTTAACCCTATTTTGTCTTTTAACAACTGTTGGAAATCATAAGTACATTTTGTGATAGTAATTGTTAATGCACGAAAAGATCTTCTAGTCAGAGGTGAATTTTATTTTCTGTCAAGAAAGCTGAAGGGCAAGCAGGTCTCCAAAAGTTTAAATAGCCTTTTCAGCTTCTGCCAGGTATACTCAGTTTCTGCAAGTGATTGTGGCTGATTTGGCTGGCACATCCTGTTAGTTACCTGTGTCAGATGCTCAGGACTTTTGAGTAGTGCATTTCTCAACATCAAGACCGTGTAATTGAAAGCTTTAGCTAATCAGATGCACAGGATAAAACTAACAGGGATGTTCAAGGAAGTTTATTTGACCCTTGTTATAAAATTCCGGTAATAATTTTGGCAGTACAACTTGTTAATAAAGAAGTAAATGTTTTCTTGGATTTTCCTGATTTGCAAGGTGAAAGTACAGATAGCACTTCAGCTTTATTTTCTTAGGCTATTTGAATTTCTAGGATAGGATTAATTTTTGTGGTTGTTTCCTTGGTCATCCTGGATCATATCCTTGGATCTGGTAGAGCACAGTGTAAGAGGTCTGTGTGATAGAGGCAGCCTGAAGCAGTGACCTCAGCAGGACGTGCAGCAGCCTTGCAGGGGTGTGCACTGAAGTGTAAGGGCAGAAGGGCAGTAAATGTGAGGAAAGAGGGCTGTGAAAAAATGAGTTGGTGCAAAATGACATCTGTGAAATCTGTCACTGAAGGAAGGGAAAGTACTAAGAGGAGGATAAAGAGGATACAAACTTCTTCAAAAAGAGAAGAAAGGTGTGGAAGTGAGGATATCTCACACACATCTACCAGATGGAAACAAAGACTTCCATGCATTTGTAACTTAATCGAATCCCAGTAAGCATAAGGCAAAAATAGTCTTTTCACATCTGGAAAATTACTATATTTCAAGTACTTTCTCCAGTACATGAGAGCTTCAGAACCTTTGAATAAAATAGTTTTGTAAATTTAAGAAGTGAAAAATACTGTGTCTACCTGATTTTTTAAGATACCATAATTACTTTTGATAAAATCGCTAGAGGTATTTTCTTTTGTTGAAAAGCAGAAATAATCTGAACAGAAAATTGCACAGAAAAGTTCAAGATGACAGTTTAAAGTTAAAAAAAAATGCCATTCAGATTATACCTTAGAAACTATTAAACTAGAATGAAAATACCTGAAAGAATGGGATTTTTTTTTCTTGTTTGAAGGAGAGAAATGTCATGAGGTGTTTAAATATACTAAAATACCTTATTTCCCTATTTTCTACATTACTGTGATAAATACTTCTGTAAAAAAATATTTATTTATGTTCATGGTATGTAGTAAAAAATAAGACACAAATTCCAGAAATGTATTGTCATAGAATCATAGAAAGCTTTGTTTTGGAAGGAACCTGTAAAGATCTTCTGGTCCAACTCCCTGCAATCAGCTGGGACATCTTCAGCTAAACCAGGTTGCACAGAGCCCTGTCCAGCCTGGCCTTAAATGTTTCCAGGGGTGGGGCATTAGCCATCTCTCTGGGCAGCCTGCTACAGTGTCTCAGTTACCTCACTGTAAATAATATCTTTCTTAAATCTAGCCTGAATCTACCCTTTTTCTGTTTAAATTCCCTTGTTCTATCACTGCATGTCCTTGTAAAAGTCCTTCTCCAGCTCTTTGTGGGTCCTTTACAGGTACTGGGAGGCTGCCGTAAGGTGTCACTGAACCCTTCTCTCTCTGGGCTGAACAGCCTCAATGCTCCAAGACTTTCCTCATAGGAGTTGTGCTCCAGCCCCCTGATACACTTTGTTGCCTCCTCTGGACTTGCTCCAACAGGTCCATGTCCTTTTTATGCTGGGACCCCAGCTCTGGATGCAGAGCTCCAGGTGGGTCTCACCAGAGCAGAGCAGAGGGGCAGAATCCCCTCCCTCCCCTGCTGCCCACGGGGCTCTGGATGCAGCCCAGGACACGTTTGGCTTTCTGGGCTGTGAGGGCCATGGCTGGGGCATGTCCAGCTTTCATGCACCAGCACTCCCAAGGACTAATGCTGAGTGCTGTAAAAACACACAGATAAAAATATTCCATATTAAAGCTTATGTAACACAGAAAAAGATTACTTAGTTCACTGATAGACATCCTTTGAAACAGGTCAGAAAGTGTCTGCCAAGTGTAACATAAAGGCCTAATACATACTTTGGTAGCAGATACAACCTCTTAAAATTCTCACCTGCCTTTTTTGGGGTTTCTATATATTGATAGTTACTAAGCCCATGTGTTACAGAAGTTTGTAAAAAAAGTTCAGTCTGATCAAATTGCCCTTCACACTTGAAGACCATGCAAACCAGCAGAGGAGACTCTACTCATGGGACAAATGGAAGATTGTTTGCTACAGAATACTATTCTGTGAGACAAAATGTAACATACTTCAAAAGATTTTTCAAATAGTGTAATTCCACAAGGAAGAATATCTTGCAGAAGGTTTTACATTGCACTTCCCTACAAAAGCAAAAGCAAATTCATGACTGTACTGATTTAAAGTCCTGTAGTCCTTACAGGCAGGATCTCTAAAATCACCTCTTTAAAATAAGGCTAGTAATACCAATTTTATGTAGTGTCACTGTGTTTTCCTGTAAAGTGACAGTCAATTGGAGGAGATTCACATCTCCATTAGGGGAAGAATTAAAAGTAGCACTGTTCTTTTCTCCTGTCTTAGTAGAAATTAGTGGCTTTTGGCACTGTTCCAGTGACAGCATAAAATTTTAAATGGATGACAAGTGTGTATTTTTCAGTTTTACATTGCTGCTTTAAAATTAATCCCCCAATCTTTTGCAGCACTAAAAAAATTAATATTTTGTTATTTCTTTATAAAAATGTCAAGCACAAAACCTCTTTTCTAATAGATTTACTAAGATGATCTTTTAATGTAGTCTTGTATGAATCATCAAAGCAGCTTTGACGCTTACCAAATGTTATTTATTATGCATGAACATAACTATATAGACAGGTTTTAATTAGGGGACCTCTTTCATGGAAAGCTTAAAGCTTAAAAGCAGATGGTGTTTGTTTATATTTTGTTTTCAACAGAAATACAAAAAGGAGAATTCAGTGTTTACTTGTTGCTCATGTGTCCCTGAAAATTAAAAACTAGCAAAGTTGAATAAAGAAACACTGTTTTACGAGAACAAAACTTCAGGGTTTTTTCTGTTTAAAGTTCTACATGATCGTACACTTCAGAGCTGGCTGTGAACCTCTAATCAGCCTTTTTTATTCCATCTGGAATTGAAAGACTGCCTCTTATAACAGCAGTAATATTGATAGCATAGGCAGCATTTCTTAAATCTGATTTTATATCTCTTAGTCTTCTGAGTTCCCATCATATGGAGTCCATATGATATCTGATGGCATATCTGTGCCATCAGAAGAATGAACTATCAGTTTCTGTCAGTGCAGACGGAAAGTTGTGATTTTCCAAATTAATTTGCATGCTTTAAGTATTTATAACTACATCAGAATATGGAAACTGTGGTTTACTATATGTCTTTAAAGTTTTAATATTCAAGTTCCCAGAACTCTTCCCAAATATCATCCCAATCCATATCATTACCTATTTTCCTGTTTTACAGGAGGGCTTCTGTACATGTCATAAAAGAGTTTGGTCACTAAGGTTAGCCATTTTCATAACTGGCTATACAGTCATAAATGTGAAATACACTCATGCTTTTTGTACATGTACCTGAGTTTGAGGAGGTAGGTTCAGCCTTGAATACTGTTAATACAGCTAAAAAACAAAACAGTTGTAATTCTTGGTATAGCTTTTTTCTAGTATTGTAGCAACCTCTTTTTCTTTTAGATGGTCATACTTCTTTGTTTTTAATTTCACAAGTTCTCCGTTGAGGGTTTGGATTTGTGAGTATTTTCCCAACTGAACTGAAGGAAAGGAGAAGCATCACTAACTAGATTTACTTCTACTAATATTACATTGTTTATAAGATTATAGAAGTTTTTTTCTTAGAGCAACTCACGAAGTTTGGAATTTATTTTGCCCCATCTGCGCATTTATTTATGTGTTTTTGTAATCACATACCTGTTACAGAAACTGCTTACCATGTGGCTAGTGTTAGTGTAATCTTAGATCTGTATGTGAAATGACTGCTTTCTAATTTAAAGGCAGCAATACCAGTGATGCTTCAAATTCTAGTCATCCCTTTTCGGTGTTTCTTTAAACCATGTCTATCTGCTTTGGCCTTTACCTCTGATGATGAGAGAAAAGTCTAACAAGAAATCATCCAGCAAATTGTTTTTCCTTTTATCTTTGCAATTACAATGTTTTTCATATATGAATCTTTATTTTTGCCCTTTTTGCCAGGTACCTAGTTTATTCATGCATTTTTGTCCTTTCAGACACAATTGTTTGGGGATGAGGCTGCTGTTGAACCAAAATGAGGGAGGATTGCTCCAATAAAAACAGGATTAAAACGGCTTTTGGCTTTGCTCAAATAATATATGTAATTTTTTGTTGTTGTCAATTTTTATGAGAAAGATAGGCTTTAAAGTGTCCCATATTTTTTCTTCCCTGTTCTGCTTATAGGCAATTCGAAGCTTCCAGGTATCGTTACACATCTTTCCAATGAACCCTGAAGTATGGAAAGAAGACCTTTCCTGGGCAAGAAAACTACAGGCACAGCAGAAGGCCACAAAGACTGAGTCAGTGCAAGCACTGTTTAAAGGGGAAGAGCTTGTACAAGAGTCAATCCCAGACTATGACTTTGAAAGTGATGAAATTGTGGCAGTGTGTGCTGCCATTGCGGAGAAGGAGAAAGCTCTTGCAGCAGCTAAAACCATGGTGATTGTGTCTGCTTCAGGCACAGTAGAGACTGTTACTGAGCAGGACAATTGTCCTGCAACTCCTGATGAAACCCTTTTTATCAGGGCCCGGTAGGGCAGCCTCATGGGTTGTCATACCCATAGTTTAAGAACGGCTGTTATTTATTGGTTTTTGCTTGCTTTGTGTTCTTTTTTTTTTTTTTTGTTAAATGGTAGGATGGCCTACAAAAGTTAAAGAATCAAAGTTATTTTTCTTTTGTTAATAAAAAAAACCCAATGATCTTAGTTGTTTTTCCATTGATATTTTTCGAAAAGAAAGCCAAGAGTTGATTCTAAAAATTCTGAATTCTTATGGACAAATGTAATGTTGAAATGCTTAACTGCATTCTAACAGCTCCTTTCGTCTTTGTGTATTTCATAATTTTACAAGTTAATGTGTATGTTTTCCTAGTAATTTGGAAAGTTTTATTTAAACTGTAAAAGTGCTGTGGTTTATCCCCAGCTGACAACTCAGCCCCACACACTGACTGTCTCTTGGTGGAATGGGGGAGTGAATTGGAAGAGTTAAAGGGGAAGAACTCGTGGGCTGAGATGGAGGCAGCATAATAGGGAAAGCAAAAGCTGCAAATGCAAGCAAAGCAAACAAGGGATTCACCTACCAGTTCTCATGGGCAGGCAAGTGTTCAGCCATCCCCAGGAAAGCAGGGCTACATGTACAACTTGGGAAAACACTCTGAATATCCTGCCTTCCCTTACGTCCTTCTTTCCCCAGTTCTGTGTGTTGAGCTGTGGGATGGAGTATCCATGTGCTCAGTTGATGTCAGCTGTTCTGGCTTGTCTCCTCCCAGCTTCTTGTGCACCCCCAGTCTTCTCACTGGTGGGGTGGGATGAGGAGGCGGAAAAGGTCTTGACCCTGTGCAAGTACTGCTCAGCAATAATGAAAACAACTCTGTGTTATCAGTGCTTGCCAACACAAAATCAAAACCTAGCGCCCTACTTGCAGCTCTGAAAAAAAATTAGCTCTATCCCAGCTGAAACAGCACAGAAAGGAAAAAGGACATTTAAAAATTATTTCATTCATTATTAATTAAGATAATTTTTCTTCTAGTGAAAGTGTGAACTATTTTCTTTATTGACAGTCTTTGTTTCCATTATGATTACTTGTTCTATGAGAAAGTTTCCTATGAAGCAGGAATAGATTATTATTTTGTATGTCTGTGTGTGACAGATCTGTTCTGTAGGCAAATCAAGTAGAAATCTTTATGTTACTTTCCAATGAGAGGGTTAAACACTTTCTGGTTAGATGAATGGAAATGCTTTACCAAACAAGGCCCTGAATGCTTAGTAACAACTAGATGTTTCACCTGAAGAAAGTTTGTACTCAAACTGGCCTTTCTTTATCTTGTGTGCATTGCTACAGACATCACCAAAAGTAGAATGGTAGGAACAGGAAGTGTATTGTGTTTGAGGCTTTTCTTTCCTAGTGAGGCTAATCTGATAAAGGGAGTCAATTTGCTTTTCCCAATTTTTATGACCTGCCATTAAAAGTATGCTCTTAGGAAAAAAACCCAAAAAACCAAAAAAACAAACCTGTTTTCCAGGACAGCACTGCTGGACTCTCCCTTTTTATCTTTTTTGGATTTGGGATGCATTGGTAGGTAAAGAGGCATACTCTAGGAAATTTTTTAATGTTGACTTTTTTCAGGGGAAGGTGGCAATTGGTTCCTCATGCAGCCAGTTCAGAGAAATGAAATCAGGCTGTTTCTTTCATGTGCTCTGTGCAGCACATTCAGCTGTTCTTGTTTCATTGTCTTGGAGACATGGTAGAGATGATCACATTCTAAAAGTACTGGAAAAAATGGTCAGCTGAGGAATTCCTGAAGAATTCTGTTTGGGAACATGTACTTTCTACTTGATTTTGATAAAATTTTATATTATAATACCTAGTTTTGTAGACAAGTGAAACTTCTGAAGTCAGTCATCTTTGTACTTTTCAAGTCTGAGTCCTAATTTCAAAATAACACATTTTAAAAGAAAATAATGTTTGAGAAGTACAGTGTTTTTGCAGTGGAAAATGCATTGCAGAAAAACTATCTCAAATCATACTTTCTGTTTATCTGATGTCATAATATCTTTGTTTAAGAGGATACATACAGTTTTTTAAGAAGACTAAATTGCCTTGTTATACTAAGTTTTTGTTAATTTTTCCAAGATTCTCCCTGAATGTATGTGTGAATTTTTAGATCTGTGCTCGCATGAGCACACATTCACACAAAATCACACGTTTTAATATCTTATGAGTATTCAAAATAATTAGAACTACAGTAGCACAAATATATTAAGACATGTAAAACATAATCATGCTACATTTTTATTCATTAACTTCAGAAAGATTTTAAATGCTTACTGGATATGCACTTGATTAAGATATGATTTGATAGGTTAAATTATTAGAGTTTAAGGATTTCTTAATCTTTCTCCTATTAATTTAATACAATATAGTCAGCCATAGGAAGAGTTATTATGAGAGGGGTTTGGACAGATTTCTTCAAAGAAGAGATCTTCTCTGGCTGGAAACGGAGATGTGTGAGATGCTCAAGGGTATGTTTACATTTTGAAGGAGCTTGGCTGTATCCACCTCTTCTTTCTCTGTGCTTCGTACTTGCGTCAGTGTTCTGTCTTTACTCATACAGGAAGGACTGCTGCTGTTCTCTCAGAGGCTCGTGTTATCACAGAATCTGTTTCCACTGAAATGATTCACAAAGTTCCTATTGACTTCAGCACTGCAGGGCCAGACTGCTGGAGGGGTGTACATCTACACCATCAGGCTTTGCCAGCTCAAGGGATGGTGGTTTCCATCCCATGTACTAAGTGTGTTTTCCTTCTGATTAGATTAGGTTATGAATTCTAAGTATTGTCAGAACCGTAGTGTTTTGTAGAGAATTAAGTTTCTGGGACACTGGGGAGAAGTTCAAATATTGATGATTTCAACATTGTTTTTTGTACAGCATGCCATGTTTTGCATGTATGTAATTTTCTGGATCGGTTTGTGGTTTGAATAAAATACTGACTTCTGCTTCGTAGTGATGCCTCTTTATTCTTTGTGTTATAACAAAAATAAAAATTATTTCCCATTCTGGAGTGTTCCTCATTTAATTATTGACTTTTGTCTCTGGTGAAGGTGTTAATTTGTTTTAGTAAAAAAGAAAAGAAGAAATCTTGGGGAAAAATATTTAATAAAGGTGATGCTCAGAGCTTTTAAACCTCTTAAGGATATCCACATAAGATAGAGCAAAAGGAGATGTTATCCAAAACAGGATATTAGTGAAATACACTCCCCCTTTGACATTAGAAAATTATTTTTATTGTTTGTCATTATCATTAGTGGCAATGACTACAGCAGCTTTCATGTGTTTGCTTTCCATATGAATCACATATTAAAATGCTCAACTCTTGCATTCAAGAGGAATGCTCAAGAACAGCAGTGGGTTAGATGGATTACTTTTGCTTGATTTAAAAGCCTACAGTTAAACATTCAAATATATTTTTCCCTTTGACTCCCTTCGTATCTAGTGGAAGGAAATACGCAGTCTCAGAGGGCCGTTCATACGCCTTGTGTTAGATAAGTATCAGAGTGAGTTGAATCAGACTCCCAAGGTGCCTAATTATTTCCCTTGGCTACAAAGGAAGCTCAAGGTGACTGACTAGCAGTTAACCTCAAATGCTGAAGCCAGGCATGTGACTCTCCTGGATGGAGATTAGTATCTTTAAAAACCTTAAATGTACTGAGAGAAAAAGAAATCCTTTCTGACAATACTAGAGGGTAAAAAAGGAATAGGTATCAGATAACAGCGACTGACTTGATAATACCATAAGATACTGGATTTTAAAAGTAGTCATGGAGAGGGATAAAAAGAAAATGGAGCAGTTTACTCTGGGTTTAGAGATCGAGATCAGAGGTAGCATTGGCAACTTCCTTGCCCACAAAAAGTAAGTTCCCTCCCAATCCTAAAACCAAGGAAAAGGAGGTAAAATACTAATGTTGAAGTGCTATAGTAAATTTGAGTTCATAGAATTGCTATAAAAGTGACTGTATTTAGGAGTGGGGCACTGGAAAGCAAAAGGATATGGGCTTGGTATGTTGGCAGGTTGCAAGAACTATGTGTTTGTTGTAGGTCACTGTCATGTTAACATGGTGTTCCCAGACGGGCTGGAGTCCTTGGGCTGTGGTATCTCCAGAGGGTCTGGTTCTGGAGCAGGAGAGGCTGATGGGCATGGATGACTACGGAATCGTGCCTGGTGTGCTGCCTGGATTTGAGGGCTGATTTCCTAAGAGCCACAAGTCTATGAGCTGTAAGGGTTGTAAGGGATAAATGATCAAAGGGAAAGATTAGATGTGGGGCTTGAGCTGCCTTTGGTTGCACAAACGGGATTCAATGGGTTTCTACATCTGTAAAGCTGGCAGGTCTAGGAGATGGCCTGGAGTGCAAAGGCCTGGTGGTATTTGGTAGCTCTAATAGTGGATCTGCCTTAAATGGAACAGGTCTGCTGTTGTGTCTGGCAGCAGAAATAAAACCTCGCAAGCTTCCTGGCTTAGGATGTTGAAGATAGCAGATTACTCCAATCCTGTTAGTGCGTTGGCACTGGATCTGTAGCACCAGTTTGGGTAAGACAGCATGGGTGTTCCTGACAGCAATGTGTGAGCCTGATTTAAAACAGCCCAAGTCTTCTCACAGTACATCCCACACCCTAAAGTTCACAAACTAACCATGGATCAGAGATTCAAACAAATCTACAGATCCTCACAGGAACCACTGTCTGGTACAGATACTGGTTCTTACCCTGCCTGTGGTGGGTGGATCCTCCAAGCCACAGGACAGGGATTTAAATTGAGTTGAGGTTGGGGCTTGGGGTGTGGTTGTGGGGTTGGAGGTCTAGCAGTGTCTCTGGATGGAAAAGATCACTGCAAAGCGGTGATCTGGGATGTGTGGGCAGGACAGACTGCTGGGAGTGAGGGAGGGGGAGTGCCAGTCACAGGACTACCAGGGTGGACAGAGTATGAGATACAAATTTGGTATGAAAAATTTTTGAATCAGTACATTTTATGTGAACATGGAGGACTGGGGAACGTGGATGCCGATAGGAAAGGCCGTTCTGAGGGGATATGGATCTCTGACGTTTGGGAATATAGGGGAGGTATTAATGTGTGAGAAAGGAAACACTTTTGTATATATGGAAATTACTCACAATACCTAGCAAGAAAATAACTTTAACCTCCATGTGGCAAATTATACTCTTCAAACATGTAACCTTATTTTAGAAGACTTAAGCTCAGGGAGGCAGTGGTATGTAGTTCAGTAATGTGTCTGTGCTCAGGACTGGAAGAAGGTGCTAAATGTGAGTGGGACTTGTGGGACAGGTGAGCGAGATGTGATACTACTGTTGCCCTAAAAAAAGGCACACTTGCCCAGTCCTTCTGCCCAACTGCTCCTGCACACTCATCTGTGTTTGCCATGAGACAACAGTAGTGCTCTGATTTTGCACTGCCATGGAGTTGTGGTAGGCAATTCCAGTATTTCTCAGAAGATTTTGTGGGCTGTTTGGGAATCATGGAGTTCATTCCTGAGGGAGTTCATGTTGATGATGAGTCTGGTCCACTGTTGACATGTGAATACTGGGGGCAGGAGGACTTGGGCCTATCGTGTTTGCTAAGGGAAACTACTTAAGATGGTCTGTTCTTGCTTAAAGGTCTTTCAGACAATGTGTATTTCTCATCAGTAATGATGATAAAGTGTAATAAAAGAATATTAATAAAATAACCTTTAAAATAGTGAGCCCTTGCTTAATTACACACTTACACACTGTAGATATTTAATTCTGTCATTGCATAAAGTAACCACTAATATTGGTGTGCTGCTCTGGGCCAGCTGCAAAGGCGTGGTCCCATATTGGTACATGTGGTGCTATCTGGCAGTGGCAGTCCCACCTTCCTGCTCTGCTAGGTGCTATTTCCTGTCTTGGGATGTATGCTGAGTCTGTTTTATTTGTTGGTCACTAGAAAGCAACAGACCATAGTGAGGCAGTTTAATTGCAAGGAATTCAGGCAGGTCTTATCTGTAGCTGCATAGGAGCTTGGGTAATAAATACTGTTCTCCAGCTTAACTGGTGAAAAGTGGTTGCTGCTGCTGCAAATATTTGTGTAGAGATTTAACTTCACTTTCTATATGTATGTAGGCAAACAAGCTCAACTTCACCCCTGTTAAAGAAAATGTCCTCTTTCAAATAAAGAAGTTTTGTGGCTCTGTGTCAGTGCTCTTGGGGACAGTTTTAAAGACAGCTGCTTCTTGCTGATGGTGATCATGCTGTGGTGTTTTGGAAAATTGCAGCACAAAGTATGTTTTGGCAGTAGCTGAGTGCAAAGCATTCCAAAATGTGAGGCTTGTTAAGGCAAGGAGTTGGCACTTAATAGCAGACTCATGTAGACATCTGAGATCAAGCAGAACATTTCCATTTAATTGTGATCCCCAAAGTTGCTTTGGTCGGTACAACTGCTTAAACATATCAACATAAGGCTCAAGAATTTCATTACAATGTAGCATTCACATGAAAACACTTTAAGCAGCATAACGTGCTTTGTATTTGACAAAACATCCCCCAAATATCTGTACAGAATTATTTCAATACACGGTATTTCTGGAACAAGATCTAACCCTTACAATATAAAACACAGAACTCCTTTTTATCAGTGGTTAACAGCTGGTTTTGGTGATGTGTTTGTCATCAAAACTCTAGCAACAAATGTTTTTCAAGGTGTTTAAGACTGAGATATAGTTCTACATAATCTATACTTTAAATGAAGATTCTGCTTCCATGGTTTCATACATTTATTTGATGGAGTATCAGATTACACAGTCATAAATTCTATTTACTATTTAAAGTAAAATGATAAATGTTATGAAAAAATACCTTTATAACATCAGTGATGCTTTAACTAAAGTGAATATTAAGACTATTAACCAGGAGTTGAAAGTTTCACAGGCCCTTATATTGAAAGCACTTCTATATGTCCTTAACTTTACATGTAAGGAGTCTCCCTGGCAGCAGAGGGACCATTCTGATGGGCAATGTTAAGTGTGTGCCTAAGGTGTGCTGACTGGGCCAAAGTACTCAGAGAGGCGCGCGTGTGTTACACAGAAAAACATTCTCAGAACATAAATAAAATCAGATTTTTTTTTAGTATATACATATATATCTTAACTGGAAAGATGTCTTTTCTTTTTCTCTCTTAAAAAGGCATATATTCCCATTTCACTCAGAAAGTGCTTATGTATTCTCAGCTTGAGAATCTCCTCATCAGCTGTGAATCTAGCATGGACAAAAAAATCTAAGTCAAGAATGCCTTATCAGCAGGAAATACTGAGGGAAGAGAAGGCTGGCAATCATTTCTATATACCTTGTATTAATAACAAACCTTCTCATAGAGAAGAATATACTTTTAAATATTTTCAATCCTGATATATATACAATGATAAAAATTCACATTTTCATGCTTTAGTGAGACACTTTAAAATCCTACTGCAGGCAGCTCTCAGAGTAGCTGTGTCCAGTTCCTAGCAGCTGCCTCATATTCAGCTCTAAAGAAGCTTAAATTCTTGATAGCTGAGCAGCCACGGGGAAGGAGCAAAAACAATTCTACCAGACTTGGAAAAGGAAAGAAAAAAGAAAAAAGCAAGTGCTGGGGTCTTTCTATTTCTTAGAGGCACAGTAGCTCTCCTGTGTCCCACAATAAGACAAAACAGTTCATGTTTCCAGTCCCATCCGATCTGCTTTGTACCATTTCTGATGGCAGGGCCCAAGTGCAATGTCTGTTCCACACAGTCCTCAGTAGTCTAAAGGAAATGTACCCATCACACAGCGAGAGAAAAATAGCCCTTTGAAGCACAGCTGAACCCCTCTTCCCACGAATAGGCAGAACACCTATCTATTGCACCAGTTTTTCCAATGTACCAGGAAGTATCCCCAGGGCTGATGCCTTTCGTGGCTATCTATATGCACTTTTCTGACAAATTCAATGTCTCTGTGGGGAAGGTGACCTGGAGAGGGCCACCCTTGGACGCAGAGCTGGCCCCACCACCAGAGCTGATTTCGCTCACCAGGAAGACACTCTCGGAGTCGTGTCCCTGTGAGGAGTCCGAGGTGTCTGAGCTGCGCAGTGTCCTTACGGACGTGGTGTCAGACTGCGCTGAGCTGGCACTGGGGCCCGGGAGCAGCATGCGGCCCCCGACGCTGCTCTCGCTCAGCTCCGGGGGGTACAGCAGCGTCTGGGACGTGCTGCTGATCTCCCTCAGCTCGCGTGAGATGAAGGAGGGCGACTGACTGGACATGGCCGAGGAGGTCCTGCGCCCATCCACGCAGTTGAAGTTGCCCCCTGAGTGCTGCCTCCGAGCCCCTCCAATGCGGCAGAAGAGGCATTTGATCTTCTCGATGGCTTTGCTGAGCACAGTCTTGCGGAGGAGGATGTAAATCCATGGGTCCAAAATGGGGTTTACCGAGGCAATGCGGATGGCTTGCAGGTCAGGGTTTTGCCTGACATCTTCCACCGATTCTGGCCGGTACAGCTGGTTCACGAAGACACGGACCTACCCAAGGAGAAGGGGGAAAAGGAAGAAACAATTACATAACTGCATCAAGACAGAAAAGTTTACACTTCAAACCACAGGTCTAGATTTGCAGATGTAAGCTACGACAGAAGAGCAGCCGGGCAAAGTTAAGGCATCTCAGATTGGCATCCATTAATTTGTTTTTGGAAATAGCAAAAAAAAAAAAGTCAGACGAAAATTGTAACACCTTTGTTACGTGTAGAACAAGACTGGCATTTTCTCTCTCTTTTGCCTCATAATTAATCCCAGAACCTCCAAATTTAGGCTGGTGTCTTTAATATTTCCCAGAAACAAAGACACGGACCTGTATTCTGCTTCCTTGGTATACCTCAAGTCTCATACAACCTGGAAAGAGGTAACTGACTGGGGAGACCTGACGCATTCCTCTAGCAAAGGTCTAATAATCACTTAGAAATTAACTGAAACACACACACGATAATCCAAGTACACGAGACTCTGTAAAGCAAGTCCTGAGTTGTCAATTCCCAAGTTTTGAAATGTATTTTCCTGGCAGCTGTCCTTACTGGAACTGCTTATATAACCACAAGTGTTTGCTTGCTGCAGCATAGTTTAGAAAAACAGAAATGTCAAAAAAAGAAGAGGAGGTAAAAACACCCAGAAAGACTGGTTGCTCAGCTAGGAGATTTTTAACAGGCCAAGATAATGAGATTATTTCAGCACTCAACTAGAATACTCTGTTCTCCTATACGAGCCAGCATTTTGGTTTTACTTACAAAAATACTAATGAAGTGGTCTAGATTTTAAGATGTTGAAGCTGATGTGTGAGGTGACTGTTTAATTAGTGATTTTAGTTTATCATGCACAAATTTTAAAACTGAAGGGCCCTGTCTTCTATATAGAAATGCATTCTTCAGCTTATTCTTCTAGTTTCTTCTTCGTCTGGTCTCTCTCTTTTTTTTTAAAGTCCCTTTTGTAAATCTGCTGTAAGTCACAGTCCACAATGGCATCAGAGGAGTTAGTTGTGTTGATTAGTCTCAATATCTCTTCTCCAGTTTAGCAAGACTTAAACAGTGGCCAGTTAAAGAAAGGCTTAGGAAAGCCACTTAAAAGTGGATTATGGAAGGTTCTATTTTCTTAAGGTTCCTTAAGGTAAGTCAAAATAGATTCCTTAACTATATTTTTATCTGGTAGAGTAAAAATCTAGTAGCAAAAATACGAGGTTTTAGAATCTCATCCTTGGCTTCTGGAATGAAGCAAGGCCTGCATAGCTATGAGGTTACAGACATGGAGGCAAGCAAACATTAAAAAAAAAAATAAGCCAAATTAGGACAGCCCTCTTAATAATTTTTTTACAAGTCCTGCATGTGAAGCCATTCAAGTCTGGTAGAAAATTTCACAATTCTTGAGAAATTTTCTTGCAGGAGGGGAATGTAGTGGCATTCAGCCTTGTCAGTATTTCGAGATGGAGTTTTCTCCAAAGCTGTCAGTGGCATGTTTTGAATAATGCAGAGTCCCTCTGTGGAAGCCCTGTGCCTACAGTCTCTCTCAAACGGTCTGTCAAATTGATGATGGACTGTATTTCCTTTCTCAATAGTTTTCTCTAGGTTTGTGGGTGACCTAGTGAACTCAAGATATGGGAAAATCTTTATAAATTCAAGATTTTAAAGAGGATAATTGAAAATCAATATAGTGATGCTGATTTTATCTGCAGTTACTCTTGTAATGATTTATAACACAGCAGATGTCTTTCTGACTGCTGATTTCTTGCCCTTATTGATCTGTTAGGCCAAACATGCCATTCAGGTGCTTCAAAGAGTATGCATGATGAACTTATTTTTATGGCTTTAAAAATTTTTTTTCTTAAGAATCTTACCTTTTAAAAAAATATTTGGCTTTATTTTAAACTACTTTAAGCATACTTTTATTTATCATTATTAATTTTATTTATAATTTTATAATGATTAATATCAATTTAATTATAATTTTATTTATAAGATCGTAATTCTGTTATTTTATTTATGATTTTGAGTGTTTGTTCTGTAAGCATCTTTCCTTATTTATGCTGTGAATAAAGGATTCGGAAATCAAGGATTCATAAATAAGTTGCTGCTCCCGGGCTCGCCGCTAGATGGCGCGGCTGCCCCGCGGCAGGTGTGGCTCTGTGTGTAATATGTGTGTATATGTAAAATGCGTATATACGTATGAGGTTTATGTGTATATATGCGTAATATGTGCGTGTTTATATGTATAACGTGTACATATGTACAACAGGTATGTGCATGTGTATTTGTGTCATGTGTGTGTACAAGATGTACATATGCACAACAGATGTGTATATGTGTAATATGTATGTGTGTATGTGTATAAAGTGTTGATATGCATAATATGCATGTGTCCATACGTATAATATGCATGTGTGCATATGTACGTGAATATGTACGTGTATAATGTATGGATATGTATAATGTGTATGTGTGGAGATGTGTAATGCATATAACAAATACCCCCAGACCACACAACCAGAAGGCACAGTCTAAAGACAGCTGAAGAAATACACAGTTCAGCCAGGAGACCTGGGTTGCTTTTCTTTTTCTTTTTCTTTTTTTTTTTTTTTTTTTTTTCTTTTAAACTCAGAGCTATAGTTACACATCAGTGATTTAATAGTCGGATTGTTCTTTTGATAAAGCAGCACGTGAAATTGAGGTACTTATTCCACTGCTTTCTGCATCTGGCAGACTTTATGGAAAGATGAAAATGTCTCCCAGTGTTCACTCTATGGCTGAAAAGGATGGCTGAAAAGGACTATTGCTAATGCTACAGGACAATTTGTTTTATGCTATCTCTTCATGCTGTATTTCCTTTTGACAGCTATGCAGCATGTGGAGGTTAACGATTCACAGAGTGGATGCAGTCAGTGAAAACTCTGATTGTACAAAACTGTTTCTGCTTCCCAGAGAAGTCCCACAGGAAGCTCCCCACAATATTATATACATTTATCAGTTCACACCAGTCTTATATTAATCACAGTAGAGTAAAAATTTATCTGTGTAGGAATGTAAATTCTATCCTTCTTTACTTACTGGTGAAACAACATTTAGTAAAGGATCACTTAAAATAACACCAAGAGATGTACCCTGTTTTGGCTACAAGTCCTCTGCTGCAGGAGGTAACACAATAAAAGATATTCTGCCTGTCATCTTCAAAACAAGTTCCAAGTAAGTGGAATCCACTACTAAATAAATTATCTAAGCTGATGCTTGGATTTGTGCCATTCGAAATCCTAATTAAAGAAGGAAGAAAGCTAGAAAAATTCAGATCTTTAAAAAATAGGGTTTGTATATCAGCTTTGCAGCTGTAAATTCAGACAACGTATCTTAAAATTACTACCAGTTTATTTGCAATTAAGAAGTACAGAGCTCTAAGGTATGCCAAGTTCATGCTCAAGACAGGCACTTGTAGGATCAGAGTCCTTGTGCTGTTTGAGCTTTTCCTCTTTACTAACTACAGATGCAAGTCATGATTTTTAACCCTATGAAGCATTATAAAGTGACTTTTATAGTTATAGTCACACTTGTAATTGTTTCCACAGTTTCCACCTGCTCTCAAAATCTCCCCACATGCTGATATGATAAATTTAAAAAACATATGGTAGTAAGCAGGAACAAGTTTTTCAGCTCCACAAGCCAATAACCTTTGCCCTTCAAGGTCTTACTGTCTGCTTGGTGACTTCTCTACTGCCAAATAATCATGCCTGACACCTTGCAGTTGGTTATGGACTGCCCCTGAGACTAAAACCCTGATTCTTGACTTGAAACCAGCCGAGCTAAAAGAAACCCCAATTTTAGATGAATTAAACATCAAGTTAGAAAATACTGATCATTTCATGCAATCAATAAGATGTACACTCTGAAAAATTACATTTTATTTTTCATATCACCATAATTTAACAACAATGTTCAGTGGTCAGAAGAAGAAAAAGATCACACACTTAAAAATTTTAAGAGTATCTGACAGACTGCTAGAGTGAATTACAGATTTTGAGTAGTATATGCCTATTTACTCTTGAAAGGAGCTTGGTGTTTTTAGAAAAGCCAGATAAAAAAATTCTACTCTCTTTTTGACAAAATCTCTTCTAATATAACTTATTCCCTACATTTTACACTATGCAATTCTAATTTCTAAAAAGTTCAAAATACTTTAAGAGATGACATAACCTGTGTGTAGTCAAGACAGGAGTCAGCACATAAGTTATATGCTTTTCTTATTTAATTTTTAAACTATTCCTACTTAATTTTAAAACTACTGTCAGATTCATATCTTTCACACCCCTTTCTGCACATTGAGAATACATTGGGTTATATAAAGTTTCCTTTCACAAATCTTTTTTTTATTCATCTTTTCTTTCCTTGATATATTTGATCAGCCTTCAGTTCTGTCAAATTCATTCAGTATTTTGCATAACTTCTCATAATTTTGTTACAGCAGTTGTTACTTTAAATTTTTGCTGATTTTTATGAATAACCACTAAAACTCTAAACTACCCTACTTGTAAATCGTGCTGAAGCATCTCATTATTAAAAACTGCTGTTATCTGTGACTCAGTTATTTCAGGGCTGTTTAATATTTCAAGTCTTGAAATTCTTTTTCTATGAAACCATAATAAGTGGATCCTGTTGGATTGACCCCATCTGCTACCTTATTGTCTTCTGAAAGTGTTTGTTCTAAACAAAGGTTTAGAGGTTTATGTGTCTCTTCCAGAGGTTGCTTTTCTTTGACTTACTTGATGGTTTATTGAGCTGAAATCATCAGTGGGAAGTCAGCTCATCAAAAGAAAACTTAAGTCACAAAGCACCCTCTGAGCCTGCTTTGTGTATCTGAATCATGCTGGCACCACCAGCTCACCACTTTTACGGTTCTAGATGAATGCCAGGCTGACCTGTTATAGGTGAGCCTCTCACACGGTGAGGACTCCCTAAAACTCCTCGAAGTCATGAAAATATAAGTCTACATATTAGTAACCTACCTGCTTCACCTAGTGGCTCTTTCTAGGGATTCACAGCATAAAGGTGTCACTTCTCTGAGTTTCCCCATTCTTAACCTCAGTGTCCGTGCATCCAGAGGGCTTAACACAGCAGCATACATGGAAGCTCATCATGGCACAAAGCAGCAAAAGTGCCTGTGGCTTATTCCCATAGAGGGAGGCAAGAGCCTTTAAAAAGCTACTTAACAATGAAGAAATTTAACCACACTGGACACTTGTGATGGTGTGTATATATGTGGTTATTTGGGTTTCTTTTTTTAGAAAAAGCTTCCTTTTATTTTTAGTCATCCATCTAAATGATATTAAGGTCTCATGTCATTTTAAATAGAGAAAACACATACTGCTTTAGCTGGTAAAAGCTAACTTAAGTGAACATTCCCAAGGTAACATTCCACCTTTGTATGAAGTGAAATCAAAGTCTGGGAGAGCTATACAGCTTTATCACCTGCACCTTCACATACTTCTGCTATATGCAAGTTTTTCACTAGCTACTGTTTAAATAATAAACCTTTTGCCCCACCCAGGTTCATTAACTTTAGCTCTCAACAGTCTAGCTCATTTTCTGGTAAACCCTCTCTCTTGACTTCCGGTCGCCCTCCCCNTTTTAAGTATTATGTAAAAGACTGCCTAGGTTCAAATAGATACAAACTATTTCATTTTACATTTCACATTCAGACTTCTCAGCACTCCTCCAGCTGCTTTGCTACATGATAAGGCTTGGCTTGTTTTCTGAAGCTGTTTAAGTCCATCACATCGTGACACTATTTAATTCAGAGAACTCATTCTCTGCATTTACCAGCATCTCTTTTGAAAACGCAATATTGTTCTTTAGTGAAGCAGCTGTTTTGATACTAGATTAATCAAATCAAGTACTGTCACGCCTCAGTACTGTCGGGGTTTTGGCCACCGGTGCAGCAAGTCAGCTTACCCCTGCCATTCCTGGAGCTGGACTGCAGGGCAGGCTGGCACAGTTCCTCTGTCTAAGGCATGTGCTCCCCCCGGGGACACCCTGTGTGCAGCTCGGGCAGCACCTCTCCACCTCCTTCGGATGTCAGGCAGTGAACACACGGCACCATGTCGGGTCATGCCGTGGCACCACACCGAGTGACAACGCCGAAAGACGGGATGGCCTTCAGTAACGCCGGGACCCCGGTGCTGCAGCACAGCCACGCTTCACTAGCTCCTGTTTGTCAGTAATGTGGCAGCCCTAGTCATTACAGCTCCTCTGAGCAGAGGGACACCCTCGCTGACAGTTGAGTCCCGTTCACACGCATTTCTCTAAACTTCCTTACAGTGATACTCATTTTTGCATCTCCAGCTGGCCAGCTCTGTTTGACATACATTGCACCTCCCCTCTCTCTATGACAGAGAGATCATCCTACTGACAGGAAACCTCTTTTAAAAAGTCCTTCTAAAAAACACCTTCTGTCAGACAGCCTCCACTGTGTTTTGTAAGATGGCAAATAAGGCAAGCCAACTATTTGTTTAATATCTCTGAGCCAGAGTAGGACAGGATTTTTGACAAGCTTTATTTTGGTGGCTGGCAAGTAAGAACCGAGCCTCTAGCTGGTGGATNTTTTTTTTTTTTTTTTTTTTTTTTTTTTTTTTTTTCTTTCTTTCCTGAAGATAACGTGGAGGAATAGAAAAAGAGTGGATCCTGTCTGTTCAGTTTAATAACACTAATTGTATCAGCTTTTTCAGAAAATGAGTGAACAGTTAGTTGTAATGTTGTTTGATATTTCAGTGTGATCTTAAGGTTTATGTGGGCCAGATTCCTCTAACACTCACTTCACTGACAGGTGGTTCCACTGAGTTCACTCCTCCCACTGTGTGGGGAGCTCCTGGAAGGATCGCCTGGGTAGGATCTACCCCAGAGGTGGTGCATGAATCCCTGAGGAGTGGAAGCTTAGCTTATGTTTTGGTTGTGAAGAACTTTTTATGTTGCTAGTGCCAAGTGAACACAACCCTATCTTCCTTTTGCACATCAGGGATTGTTGCACCCTTCAGTAGCAACATGCACATTTAAAAACCACTCTAAACAGCCAGAAATGCAGGACAGACCCAAGCCTCACTTATCACAAATTAATTTTGCAGGTGAACTTTAAAGTGCCTTTAGCACTCAGGATATTACTGTGTGGATTCCAGTTGAACAGTGAAACAATTATTGAGATTTTCAATCAAGTAAAGGACTCCAGGACTTGGGATAAGCAGGTTTCTTTTTGAGTAAATGTAAAGCTACTCAACTTTCTCTTACCATGCATGTATGCTAACAGACATTGAGTTACTGTAACAGCTTATGACACCAACTGTAGGTGCCACAAATAAGCACCTATTCCAACAAGAATCTGTTTGACAAACACGGATTAGGAGAAGAAAAGGTTCTGCAGTAAGGGTGATGGAACAGAAAAGGGTTTCATGATGTTACTCACCACCAGAGGAATGGAGCAGATGACCACGACCAGGGAAGTGGCAATGAGCAGAATAACCATCTGGATTTCTGCTCCAGCCATCCGACGGAAGCTCCGGCGTCTGCGAAAGTCAGATAAACGGCTGGAGGTGGTGTCTGTCCCCAGGGACGTGCGCCGCATGAACTGGCGGTGCATGCGAATGAGGGCCACACACACCAGGATGTTGCAGATCACAGTCACCAGGATCAGGAAGGAGCTGAAGCCCGCATACATGTAAGAATATGCTGCATGGGTGGACACGTTTGTTCGCCAGTCTATGAAACACCAAGTGTAAGGGTACTGCAAAGTAGATTTGCCGAGCCCCATGCTGGGGAGGGCACAGAACAGCACGTTTGAAGCGTAGATGGCAAAGAGCGTGAGCCCTGCCAGCTTCTTGTCTACGTAATGGTTGTAGAAATAGGCATGGTTGATGGCCAGGTACCTCTCTATAGACATGGCACAGATAATGCTGAGGCCAGAGAGCCCAAAGAAGAGGAGGATGAAGGAGCTGTACTCACACAGTGCAGCTCCTCCTGGCCATTGGTTCTGCAGGTAAGTGGCAATTGTGACCGGACTCACCAGGCAGGTCCCCAAAAGATCTGTGACTGCCAGCCCACAGACCAGCGTGTAGAAAGTGGTCTCCTTCTGCTCCTTCCTGGACTTGCAGAGCACCACGATGGCTATGAGGTTGCCCACCACACCGAAGATGAACATGACAGTGGGGATCGTGGGGGGCTTCCCGCCTTCGGCCCCGCTGGCGGTCCCGTTGGCGGAGCCGTTCGCAGGTGGCATGCTGGTGGGGTCGAATGACATGATACCCACGCTGCAACTGGCGAGCTGAGAGACGGCCAGGTCGGGTCCGAAAAGGAAAAGTGGAGTAAGGGAGGGGAGAGGGTTGTATAGTGCGAAAGTAAAAATTCAAATGCGCGAGAAATTATTAAAA
>WEIU01006289.1:551276-561391 GCA_013389925.1 Aegithalos caudatus | reverse complement strand
AAAATCAGGAATCTATGCAATGGGCTACACCGTGCATTACTTAAACATCCTGGATAAAAATCACTCACCACTATTTTTGTGGGAAAAACATTCCAGACTTGTGTAGGTAAATAAATTTTAGTATGTCAAGTTCAGTGTAACTAAGATTAGATAACACTAAAGCAAATTTGAGGAATACTCTGCATGAGGAGATAAAACAGAGCAGTCAGTAATTAATATGATAATAGTTAATAGGACAATAATAGTAATTAATATGACAATTATATCAATGTTCAGCAAAATGTTTCACTGACACGTAAATTATAGGAAGAGTTACATGTTTACAGCTATGTAGTGGTTTTACATTAATGACAGATTTTCTTACATAGATGCTCCCTGTACCTAAAATAAAACCACATCTAATATTAATATGTCTGTACATATTTTATTTATATACAGACACAAACATTTGTATACATATATCCCCAAATATTTGGATGAAATAGACATAGAATTAAATTAAGATAAACAGCAACTGAGCTTTCTAATTGTATACAAATATTTAGCAAAAACAAAATACTTACAATGTCCCTTTCAAAATAAAAAGCCTTCACACTGATTTCTGAAGGGAACGTTGTCTTGGTTTTCTCACCTTCACCTTTCCATTCCCAACAATATCATTTCTCCTCAGCCAGCTCCCATGCAGAAAGTTTTCTTTGTAGTGGGATGCCTGTGGGAGGGATGAAGGGAGGAGCTTGGTTGCTTTTCTGAAAACAGTAAATGAAATTTTGTGCTCTCACTGACAACAGTGTAAGAAAGGGAAAAGTTCTTTTGGAGAGTAATCCCCTAAATATTAATCAATTATTTTTCTTTCTGCTGAAATCATAGCTATATTTATTAAAAGCAAAGATGGATTCTTTGTTCCATTGGAAATATATGTGTAAAATGAAGAAAGCAAAAGGTTTCCTATTTCACATTTCATTCCAAGCTTTTAACCATGCAGACATGCATTAAATATTGGCACAAAATTTGCGTTTCCTTAAAAGCTTTTGGTTAGAAATTAGAGTATATATTACTATTTTTCATTCATTAATTTCCGCTTTTATTATTCCCAGGCTCTGAAGTATGTTTATTATATCTTATACAGACAAAATCTGAAATTCAAATATGCTCTCTGTTATACACAAGACCAGAGCCCAAAATACATTCAATAGCACATGCTATAATCTTCATTAAAACATACAAACCATGTTTGAGCAAAATGAAGATCACAGCATTTATCCTCTTATCTGAAATTACTTATATTAATTTTTTTAAGTGATGTATAAAGGCTGCTAGCAACAGGTATAGACAGCAACACACACCCACATTCAGGGTAAGTTCCAGTGCTAAGTAAAGTTATTTCTCTTAATTACATCAACAGAACCCATTACTGTCTGAAATTTTTCTTCTTTATTAAGTAGAATGTAAATCTTTCCTGTCATCTTTCCTGATGATGAGAGACTTACTCTGGGTTTTTCTGGAAGAATTCTGCCAAAGGAACTATGCTACCCTTAAAAGCCAGACAGCACTAATGCACACAAAGAAATAAACAGTGATTAAACATTTTTCTGGATAGGTACGACTGCAGACAGTTTTAAAAGAAATAAAACTCTAAGTGTTCTGTGGTGCAAGCAGCAAGACAATTGAAGTTCCAGGGTAAGTTATTTTTCTAGAAAGCAAGATTATATTCTCAAGACAAGCTCAATTAAGAGAGCAGAATTTTAAAAATCTCTCAAGCATCACTCTATAAAGGCACTACAACTGCAACATTTACAGTGCTGTACCAGCTAATACCACTAAATGCAATAAAGAGCCCTACCTGCATATATTTATTCTTCTGTATCTTCTCCATCCATCTGTCCCTGTGAAAAATGGGGCACGGGGGATAAATACAGACCTCAACAGAGGAAAAAGAATTGCACTCCCTCTGTACACTGTAATGTTTAAAATCCAAAAAGCGTGAGCTCAGAGAACAAGATTTTTTATCTTCGGCAGTTTAGGACTTGCAGCTAACCACAAAACTCTTAGACAAGTTACTTTTCTTGTGCTGCAGTGGAAAATTTCCTTTCTCCCATTAGGAAGGCAATTTCTGACAGTGGGGAGAAGGCAGAAAACCAGCCTCAGAGTAACAATACTCTCTTCTTCCCTTTTTTCATTCATTATTCCTGTGGAAATAGGAGGAGGAAAATTGAGGAAATAAAAAAAGCTGATGTTTAACAACAAAAAGATAATGTTCGTTATATAAAGCACTAGAATTAAATTCATTACAAAAATTACTGCTCATTTATCCACCATGCTCTTGACATGGATCTGTTTCCTCCATTAACTGCAAAGTACAGCACTTTTCTTTTTCCTTTTTATTGCCAGAGCACAAGACAGATATTTCTTGTTGGTAGCATTAGCACACCACCATTAGTTTAATGACTAAGAGTGTACAGATGTCAAGAGCTGAAAAAAACAGGTTTTTGCATAATTAAATGTATCTTGTAACTGTGCCATAACTCTAAACACTAGCTGCCACTTCACATTACGGATCAGAAATGAAGTCATGACAGATATCAAGGCATCTGACAACTCATGCCCACTGCACGACCCTCTTATCCTCAGATTCCCTCCAGCCACCTCCTCCACTAGCTTCCACCTACTGACAAATGCTCTGTGGTACAATCCCAGAAATCTGTGTCTCCTGTTCAGTGGGACAAGAGACACACCACCCATGCCTCTGTCTCAGAGGGAGAAGGGTTCAGGCAAGATCTCTTTATTTTTCTCATTTATAGGAATGGGACAGCTCTTTGGGTTCCTAATGAATTCAGCACAATTTACCTCCTTTTCCTGTCTGATTGAGACTTTCCCTCAATAACTCACTGACCATGGAACCCCTGCTGTGGGACACCTGAAATTAAGATCATCAAAAATCTCTTTCTCACTGCATTACCCTCCAAGATGCATCTGTATTATTAAGATATTGTGTCCCTGTATTATTACTGTATAATTAAGATATTGTAATTACAAAATACTGCGTAATTTGGCTAAAATTACAAGCTGGACACAAGATCCCAGATGGATACAAGAGAGAATGGAACAAGAATTTCAAATAAAAAGTCATTGCCATCAGTTGAAGTATCTATAAATCTAATCCTGAAATTTGTGTACTGACCTCTCCAATAGTCTCTTTGTATGATTCATACAAGCACAGAAAGTTTGAGTAAAGAAGTGTTTTACAAAATAAATACATTTATCAAAAATTTAATGGAAAAATCAACATCACTTTACTTACAGACTAAAAACATCCAGTAACTTTGACCATTGGAAGGAAAATTACTTGAGCCTGAGAAAGAGATTTCATATTTTCAAGAAATGGCTCCTGTAAAACAAAATCTATAACTAGATCGTGTCATCCACTGACAAAGAATGCTATTGAATTTTATATGAAATATCTTTTTGAGTGTTTTAATTTAGGTCAAGATTCTCACAGAGGCAAATCATGACTGTTAATTACAGAGTTTATGGTTATGGTTCACTGTCCATTAGCCAGCACCAACCACAAGTGAGTCTGAGACAAACACAGCCATACCAAATATCCTCCATTAGATTCAGCAAATGCTAATCACTCTTCACTCAGAAAACCCAAAAAACACAGAAAATTCAGCTGTGCACATAACAGCAAAGGGGTATGAACACAGACACCAAAATACTCTCCTGAAAGCAAAATCTCAGACTCTAGAGAGCAGGGAATGGAAATCATGTCAGAAAGAGCACAGGGAGATTTTGAGTTTTGTTAAAGGTAACAGCACCACAGGAGTAGAGGTTGTCTCTTTTGGCCATAATGAAAATAAACACAAATCATAATCATAGCAAAAAGCCTTTATTAACAAAAATCAGATGTTCTTTTTGTCTCCTTACAATATGCAAGGAAAAAAGTTTTCCAAGTAACTTTAGAGGTAAAAACCAGAAAGTTCCATTAATGAGGAGGAACTGTTTAAATATTGTAAACCTGAACATGTGATTGTGTGACAGACAGAATTTCTTGACAGAAAATCATAAAGACTTGCAGATGAATGAGAGCATTAATACTGGATGGCTCCTCAAGCTGAAGTTAAAACTGGTCAAATGCAGACAAATAAAATGGCACTAGTATTTAACAGGATGGACAATTTTCTACCAAAACAACTTGTGGGCACTTGTGACCTTCTCAAATACTCAAAATCATGTGTCTGATACTGTCAGTAGACCTCTGTTTTTGCACCCCTGCTTTGCTTTATGTACACAAGCAGATTTTTGGAGGGCAACAATTCATTATAACACAGGTCCTGAGCAGTGTAACAGTTGCTAACTCTGATGCTAACAGCTCATAAGTGCTTATGAGCTGTTTTTTCTTACAAACTTATGTTAAAAAGGTACTTCACTGCTCACAATAAAATTTCATACCCCTAGGTAATTTAAGGATTTCCTTTGGAGACACTCGCAATGAAAATTATTTGCAGAGATTTCTGTTTACTCTGGCTGCAACTCCAGAGAATTTGCAATCCTCCTTCTTGTCTGTAACTTAAACTGGCATACAATTGTGTGCAGTGCCCACAATTTGGGAGGCACTATAACCTCTGGAATATCACATTAAGAGTGATCCCTAAGTAATGGGCACACATTTATTACAATGCAAAGTCAAATGCATCCTTTGTGGTCTGAACTAATTCAGCTGCTGGCCAGAAGCTTCAGGATTCCCCTTCATTTCAAGGGTGACTAATTTCAAAATATAGATGAGATTCCAGGAATGTCTTATAAAATATTATAACCCTGGAACAAGAACAAAAGTAATAGGGGACATCAGGGTGGGGAAATACAGAAATACTTCTCTGCTTTGTTACACTTGGAACACAGAATAACTAAACATTACCTATACAGTAAAACCAAAACAATACACAGAGAAAGTAATATACAAAATCCCCAAGGGCATGAGTCCAGAAAAAATGAGGAGCTTTGGCAAATCATCTGTGAGATAAACAAAATGCGCAACTCAAACTCCCTTAGGAAAAAAATCTGAGTGTCAAGGACATGCTGTGTTTATCAAGACAATAATTTGCATGATTGCTATTTCCCTTTTTTCATGCTGCACAATGAAATAAGAAATCGACAGACATGAAATTTGGTATTTGGTAAATAGCTAATTGACTTTACAGAACAACAGGAAATAGCTTTTATGGTAAGTACACATTAAACGCACTGTTACACAAAGTAGCTTTCTGCCTAATGACCTAATGTACACTGAAGAAGTCTGAAAATTATCTCAGAGCCTGAAGTTCAAGTTATTCCATCTGTTTCTTCTTAGTGTTCTGAAAAGCAATATTAGTATTTTTGAGACAGTTTACATTTCTCCAGAGTCAGATGCTAAGAGCAAAAGACTCTGAAAGAGTTCCAGCATTTTGGATGCAGTCTCGTTAACACAGTTTATGAAGTCTCACCTTTTTTTGCACAGGCCTCCAAACACAACCATGAAATGAGAAATGCCAAGAGCCCTGGCAAAGGTTGAGATATTTGGTTTCACACCTATTTCTTACTCTACCTCCCTGTATGATCAAAGTTTAAACTTCAACATGTCAAGAATGCAACTCATAAAAAAAACTAATATGGAGATGTTTTGGTTAATGCCGTGCAAAGCTTACACAGAGCCTGCTTTTCCTCCTGCCACCCCGGTGAAGGAGGCTGGGGGTGCACAGGAGGTTGGGAGGAGGCACAGCCAGGACAGGTGACCCAAGCTGACCAAAGGATACTCCAGACCATGTGACATCATGCTCAGAAAAAAGCAGAGGGAAGGAGGAGTAAGGGGGGAATATCCAGAGTGTTGGCATTTGTCTTCCCGAGTCACTGTTCCACATGATGGGGCCCCTCTCTCCTGGAGATGGCTGAACACCTGGCCAACCATGGGAAGCAGGGAATTAATGCTTTGGTTTTCCTTGCTTGTGTGCATGGCTTTTGCTTTCCCTATTAGACTGACTTTAACTCAACCCACGGAGTTTTCCAGCTTTTGCCCTTCTGATTCTCTCCCAGATCCTGTTGGTGGGGGAGTGAACAAGTGGCTCTGAGGGGCTTTTACGGTTGGCTAGGGTGAAAGCACAATAATTCCTTCTTCACCAAACATTCCACCCACTGAATCCATCTCTCTCCAGTTCAGAGAGAAGGATGTTGAGGGGGACCATGTCAAGGGCTTTACAGAAATTACATCCAAGCCTTTCCCTTGTCCACAAATGTTGTCACTCCATCACAGAAAGCCACTGGGGTGGTCAGGCAGGACTTGCCCTTGGTGAAGCCATGCTGGCTGTCCTGAGCCACCTCCCTGTCCTCTGAGGGTGGCAGTTCCAGCAGCCTCCTTTCTACCTTCTTTAAAGACAGGCACAAAATGTTTCCCTTTTCCCAGTTACCTGGGACTTCACCTGACAGCCAGGACTTTTCAAATACCTTAGAGAGAGGTCTGGCTACTACATCAGACAAATCCTTTGGGATTGGGATGTATCTCATCAGGTCCCATAGACTTACGTACATTCAGGTGTTGTGAACCTGGTGGTTACTCACACTGGGAAGCACTTTTGTTACAGCAGTGAGAAGATTATTATTTATGTCCTATGACAAAATTGAAATGTGTTTATTGATTAAATTTTTTAAAATATAAAATGAAGGTTTGTTTTGTTCAGTTTAGTTGTGTGCTGGCTTCAGGCTAATGGTAGTTGTCAAAGTGTTTCAGATGCTGTCATGCACAAAGTATGGAGATTTATTGGATTCTGGGTTGGAAAAGAATGAGGCAAAGTGAAGTTTTCCCTGTAAGTAAATACTGAGTAAATTGCCTGACTATATTTAATCATACATTAGTCCATTAAGAAGCTGATGACTTCTCATAACACAGTCATTTTCATGCATACACTTAAGTGATTTCTTGTCTTATCTTAGAGGTAGTGAAATCCTGATATGTGCTATTCCTTGATAAAATGAAATACTAATTTCATTCATAAACCCCAACCGTCACTTCATTATCCATAATCACCAATGGATTATTCATTTAATAAAGATAATACTGTGTCTTTAAGAGCAGTCAGCATCTTTTGTACATTTGATTTGAATTTGACTTTGTTCATAGACAGAGAACGTTTGTTTTTACATTTCTATGCAATTTTAAAATGGGGTTTCCTTTTTTTTTTTTTTTTTCTTGTTTGTGCATCAAAGAACTTTAAGTACATTGTGGCTGCTATTAGTGCATATAATGCAGTGTTTGTTCAACAGGTCATTAAATTTAAGGTGAAAAAGATGTTCACTGATGTCTTTGTATCACAGAACCATTGTGGTCAGAAGAGATCTCTGGAGATTTCCTGGTCCAACAAAAATCACATTGACTGAGGGCTGCTAAAAATATGAGTATCATAATAGTGATGATTTTCTGGTTTCTGTGTGTATGTTTATCAATGCTGAACTAAAGGCAATATTACATTTTAAAAATGGTTAAAATGGTTTTCTTCATGCAGGAAACCTTCCAGCCTTTCACAATGTTTGTGTAGTTTCCTAGTAGGAAAGTGGTAAGATGAGCTGTTTGCTTTAGGTTTTGAAAGAAAAAGAATATGATGTTTATATGAGTCTAGGGATTATTTTTCAATTTCCATGAAAATCTGATCTTCTTAGGCTAGATTGTGAATTTCTGAGAACACTGCAGTGAGCAAACTGCTGCTGAGCCAAAAAGGAAGTGGTGGAGAACCAAGCAGGTCTCAGGAGTGAAGCCAGGATGCTGAGATGAGAAAGAAGAATGGAAATACCCAGAATTGTGAGCATTGAGTGAATAAACATTGTAATGAAGAGTAAGTCATGTAAATAAGAGTATAAAGATTATATTTCCTTAATAACAGTGACTTCTAGCATGCTGTGGAATTTGCCATCTTCCTCTGTGTGCTGCTGCATTCTCTCACATAAGGCTTGATAGTCACAGAATTAAAATATTAAAAGATTTTAGAAATACACTGTAAGAATGATTTGGAGCCTGAGAAGTCTGATTTTGTCCTGTAGAGAGAAGATGGAAGGAAACACGACAGCATGACAAATAGTTAAGAAATGTAGCACAAATTAGTCTTCTTGTCCACAAGGAGTGAACCAAGGAGTAACAGGCTGAGACTGCAGCTCAGGAAATTCAGATGCAGCACAAGAAAACCCTTTCTTGGCAGTGAGAATAGTGACACAGTAGAATATGTTGCAGATGAAGGTATTGGAATCACCATCTGTTGCAACTAGGGACTAAACAGATATCTCCAGGAATTACATCAGTGGGGTTGATGCTGTTTTGGGATAAATGAACTAATTGGCTTTAGGACATCACTCTCAACTCCATTTTTAAAAGATATAATTATACAGCTTCAAGTAGAAAATGTTTTGCATTAAAAAAAGGTCTCTCTAATCTTCCAGGAAAAGCTGTAATAGGTTCTCTTGGGATAAGAGCTACAAAAATTCAAGATATAAAGACATGCATTTTAAGATCAGAAAATTACGGAAAAATACCCAAAGGACATGGTAGATTCTACATAGCTTGAAACCAGAAGTGTTGTAGGCTATATTTAATTTATGGGCATGACTCAGATGCAACTGTTTGAAAATACTGTATTTAGTCTGTACTTTATGGGATGTGAAACATGGTGATCTAAAATATGATTTAAATGTTTTGAGTGACTAAAATCTCCTGAGATATCATATTCTACGTCTGCATGAGCAAGGCATTCAAGTAAGACAACCCATAGTTTTAGACTCCATCATGTCCAAAATCCGCTGTAAAAGCCATAAAAGTAACATTCACATAAATAATGTACAATGAGCCCTGTCTTTGCAGTGGTTCTCTGGAAGTGCTGTGTCTGTAACTGCAACTCTTGCTGCTGGATTAGAGAGAAATTGCTATTGTAGCATTCACTTTGTCTTAATTTTTGCTTAATCTGGATTCTAGTTCAGCTATCAGGAATAAATTCTTCACTGTGAGGATGGTGAGGCCCTGGCACAGGGTGCCCAGAGGTGCTGCAGATCACTGGAATTGTCCAAGGGCAGGCTGGATGGGGCTTGGAGCCTGGGATAGTGCAGCAACCTGGGATGGCAGAAGATGGCACTGGATGAGCTTTAAGGTCTTTTCCAACACAAACCATTCCATGATTCTGTGAAACACTGCAGTTGAGGAAGGACTTTGGCCAAGCTTGACCTCATTTCACACCCACACGCTCCACCAGCAACTGCAATGGGGACACTGCGCTCTGCACTGCTAGGAAAAGTAATCTGTATCAAAACAAGTTTAAATCAGGAGAGATAATAAATATTCTTATCTTCTACTTAAACTTGCAGCCAGCACTGAAGAATAGGAATACCTGAATACATCGTGTCATCCCTAACTCCTTATTTTTATCTCTCACAATATTCTTTTTTTTACTGATTAACTATTAACACCTTTACTGATTAGTAAAAACTAAAAACTATTAGTACCTTTACTGATCTACCACAAAGAATTAACCAGTCTAACAAATGGTGTGCCAAGAATAGAGTCTTACACAGGACTTCACACAGCTCCTCACCCAGAAGATAGAGGTTATACAAAATACTCTGGAGTTGGAAGGGACCCACAAGGATGATGGAGTCCAACTTTTGAGATAACGCCACATCCGGGTATGAAACCCATGACCCTGGAGTTATCAGCACCATGCTCTAACCAACATCCCTACTTCTTAATTGACAAGAGTAACCCACACAGAGAAATTTCTGGCTATTATTAATGAAGTACAAAACTACTGATAAAAGACCGCCTGATTATTACTGACAGCTGAAACCGCTGATTTTGTTCGAGTTGGCCGTTTCTTATTTCAACACAGGCCTTTCGCCGCCACTCGAGACGAAGCAAGGCGGCACCCACACACCGCTGGAGCATCAGGAGGCGGAAAGGGACAAAGCAGGAGCAGCAGGAGCAGCAGGACCGAGAAAGGGACAAACCTGACCCGCCCTGGGGCCGGGCTGAGGCGGCGCCTCATGAGGTGGCAACATGGCGGGCACGGCGTCAGGGCGGGGACTTTGGCCACGCCCCCGTTGAGCGCGCCCCC
>WEIU01006289.1:512036-551256 GCA_013389925.1 Aegithalos caudatus | reverse complement strand
GAGCGGCACCGCGGGGGCTCAGCTGCTGCTCGCTGCCGAACGGGGTCGGGTTCTGTAGCCCGCAGGAGGCAGAGCTGAAGAAGCTCAGATCAAAAGCGGCAGAGCACGGGGGGAGGTAAGTTGAGACCGAGAGAACGGTGCCCCCAGACCTACTTTGGCGAATTCTCAGCAGCGACAGAGCTGCAGATTCCTGCCGCGGCTGTCTCGGTTGTGTCCGGTGCCAGAATAGGCTTAGATTAGATATTAGGAAGAAATTCTTTACTGCGGGCTTAGTGAGACACTGAAATAGTTTGCCTAGGGAAGCTGTGGATGTCTTATCCCTGGAATTTTTCAAGGTCGGGTTGGACAGGGCTCTGAGCATCCTGGTCTAGAGAAAGCTGTCCCTGCCCAGCGCAGGGGCTTGGAACTGCGTGATCTTCAAGGTCCCCTCCAACCCAAACCATTCCACGATTCTCTGACCTGCTTCACGTCCTATTTCTGCTTAGCTTCTNCCCGCCCTGGGGCCGGGCTGAGGCGGCGCCTCAGGAGGTGGCAACATGGCGGGCACGGCGTCAGGGCGGGGACTTTGGCCACGCCCCCGTTGAGCGCGCCCCCTTGGCCACGCCCATCTCTGCCTCTCTCGTACAAAATCCTCGCGCGGGCCGGGTGAGGGGCCGGCACTTCCGGTCGGACATGACGCCACAGTGTCAACATGCAAGATGGCGGCGCATCACCGGCAGAACACGGCGGGGCGGCGGAAAGTGCAGGTGAGGGCACGGCGGGGCCGGCACGGCTCGAAGAGAGCCCGGAGCCTCGCGGGCCGCGCCAGCGGCTGCAGGGTGTCAGGCCTTGGGGGTTTCTATGGCAGCGCGNCTTAGTGAGACACTGAAATAGTTTGCCTAGGGAAGCTGTGGATGTCTTATCCCTGGAATTTTTCAAGGTCGGGTTGGACAGGGCTCTGAGCATCCTGGTCTAGAGAAAGCTGTCCCTGCCCAGCGCAGGGGCTTGGAACTGCGTGATCTTCAAGGTCCCCTCCAACCCAAACCATTCCACGATTCTCTGACCTGCTTCACGTCCTATTTCTGCTTAGCTTCTGTAAATCACTCCAGCTCTTTGCACATATGAGCAGGGAGCAGGGTATTTTCTTCTCAAATTTCAGAAGTATTCCTTGCTAGCTCCAGGCAGCATTTGTTGAAGGAAACCCGTGGCACAGGCAGTCAGGTGGGTGTAGATATTCTCAGCACACTTGAGGAAGAATTAAACCCTGTGGTTTGGGCTCACGTGTAGCTACGAGTAGATTGTTGTAGCCTTGGTGGAGACTGGAATTTCCCAAGTGTGTATAAAAAGTCAAGACTCTTTAACAGTAAAAGTCATTAAACCAGTTTTATTTTATGGTTCTCAATGCTTTTCTTCTTGTTTGTGATACTGCCACCCCTTTAGATGTTCTTACTGCTTTCACTGTGGAAAAGATTTAATGCTTTATCAATGTGTAAAGCTGCCTAGTGGCAAGTGCCAGTTTCAGCTGTACCTATCCAGTGTGATCAAATGAAATATTGATTAGGCTTGAAATAGCATTAGGAGCTTTCAAAACAGAGGTGGGTTTGGTTTTTGGACACATCATTTATCACACAGAGGAAATGGGCATCTCTTCAGAGCATTGGGTGTTTTCTGTGGTTAAGGGAAGCACTCTGTCAATTCTATATAAAGAATTCCTTTACCTTGCAAATAAAAAAGAGTTAAAAAAAGCCAACCTTGGATGTGCTTTAAAATATAAAGAATGTCTGTACTATGAACAAGTTTTTGCAGATGACTTAGGAGGTGGATTTTATTATACCTTGAGATTTGATGCACTCGTATTTATGAAGTGGTATTTCCCTGACAGCAGCATACATCAAAGAGCTCAGTATTTCCTTTTTTTACTACTACTTTTGTTCTCCATGCATTGCTTAGCACAGAGGCTGGCTTTTACAGGTGGTCTTGTGCTGGTTTGTGATGTTTTGTCTGTTCTCTTTGTGCTGTGTGGTATTTTTTCACCTCGGGTACAAATGACACTTGATGTACATGACACTGATCTGTGTCTCAGCAGTGCTCTGTAAGTTTAGATCCAGATTGGTTGTGTTTCCCAGAGAAGCTTCCCAGCTCTGGAAGTGTTCAAGATCAGGTTGGATGGGGCTTGGAGCAACCTGAGATAGTGGAAGCTGTCCCTGCACATTGCAGGGGGTGGAATGAGAGCATCTGTAAGGTCCCTTCCAACCCAAACCATTCCATCATAAACATTTATGAAGCTTGACTAGAAGCTGGATTTTTTTATTGACTCTTATTGTTTCACCAGCTTGGTTAGTGACAGGACTTGGTTCCAGCAAAGGAGTTTCAAGTGTCTGTTTTATCCATTAGCTGCTAATGGAAAAATAAAACCACTCAGGATTTGTTTCAATTCCCAATGGCTGAGCATTTAGGGTGCTTCTACGTAGAGTCTTTGAGAGAGAGACAGAGTTGGAGAAATTTTTTCCAAACTTATGAGGATGGAAGAAGGGGCTTTTACAAAAGACACCTCTCAGATATGGAAAAACTTGATTCCTTCCATGGCAAGAGAGCTGGTTGAAGTTTATGGAAATCAGAACTATTATTAGCTTGGATGCACCTGTTCTACTGGTAAGCAAAGCCATCCAAAATAGTCAGTTTAGGGTGCTTCTGCATGTAATTATAGTTTCTAATGGTTTAATCAGAGTGGATGTTTTAGGCCTCAAAATAAATTGCATGCATAGAAAAAGGAATGAAGTTTAACTCTTTAAATGGGAGTCAGGCATTTGAAGTGTCCAGTGGCAGGTGTTTGTGAAGCTTAGCCCTGCCTTTCTGAAGGCTGCAGGAGGAGGTTGAGTGATTTGGGGAGGGAGGGAGGATGCAGGGGTGTGTCAGACACTGATTTGGGGAGGGAGGGAGGATGCAGGGGTGTGTCAGACACTGATTTGGGAAGGAAAGGAGGGAGGATGCAGAAAGGAAGATGCAGAGGTGTGTCAGACACTGCTGTTGGCCCTGTGCTGTAGCTTTCAGGTGTCCTCCTGACAGTCCAGTCAAGGTGAAGCTGCTTCTCAGCAGGTGCCTTGAAGGAGCTGCCCTGGAGGGGTTACATTGTAATTGCTCTCCCAAAATTGCTTGCTGGCCAGAACAAATTTACCCCTACATTCAACCTGTTGACAGCACATGGGAATTTTTCCATATAAAGATCAGCATACTTATAATATGACTGCATGAATTTTAAACACCTTTTATGTTTAAGTCTTGTACACAATAAGAAAGTCTCATTATCTGTCCCTGGAAGTGTCCAAGGCCAGGCTGGATGGGGATTTGAGCAAGTTGGTCGAGTAGAAAGCGTCTCTGCCTGTGGCACTGGTTGGAATGAGATGATCTTTAAGGTTCCTTCCAACCCAAACAATTGTGATCTTTTTGAACTGATTTTGTCATATCTAATACTAATACTGCACCAATACTGCAGCTTACTAGATGTGTTATCTATATTTTTTAATATTTTATATATAATAAGTGTAAAAATAATTACAAATACATTGATTTCATATATAATACTTAAGCAGACAAATAGCCAGTATAATGATTCCATTGTAAAAAGGTAAAATGAGCTTCTTAATGCCTTCCATTACTTTTATTCTGGAGCCTGGATAAATATTCAAATAGTCTCCTTAATTAAAAGCCATATTTTTAGGGATACATATGCTCCACCAAACAGTAAAGCAGTGTTGGGTTTTTTCCTTGGTACTTCACTGCTGCTTATCTCATTCTTGATGCAATTCAGATCTAATAGAACCCTACCCATGATTTTGAGAAATACCTTTCTTTTTTATTATTGCTCACTTAGAAACAAGGAGTGAGTGTCCTCAGAGGTCATCTGGTTACCATTTCCTTCATGTAGTTTGGTGGGATGTTTTAAAAGCAGATTTTACCCATCTGAGAAGATAGACTCTGTTATAATTCATGTAATGTAACAGGGGTAACATGGTCCTGAATCAGCTGGTACACTTATCCATGCAGGAAACACTTGTAAGTCCTGAAAGAAATTCATTTGGCTTTGTGTGCCAAAATGTATCTGTTGGCAGGAGCTTTATCTTTGGAACTCTTAAGTAGTCATTAAAATGATTAATCCTGATCCATTTAGGGTACTGAATCCCATAAACTCTTTATAATGAGTAGATGTTTGTGCACTGCTGCTGTGGAAGATTCTTCCTCATTATGGGAGCTTACAAAAGCTGCAGCATGTTAAAGCTTTGGTTGTTAGTAAAATATTTCACCCCCACTAGGCCTGCCCCTCCCAGCCAGTGGTGACAATAAAGCTGTAGTGATCTAGAATATCCCTATTATTGTGTCCCTGCTTTGTCCCTGGCTCTGTGCTCCCATGGAAAGGGCACAGCAGGGATGTGCTCCAGCCTGTCCTGAGTGGAGCAAAGGCCACAGAGATCTTGGAGCCCTCATTTCCTGGGATTCTCCACGCCCCTTTCCAGGCAGAATCCAGTACTTTATCTTCAGTGCTAAGATCTGTGTGCTTCAGGAGCAGAGGTGGGTTTTATCACAGCAGTTTCTCACCAACCAAAACTTCACTACATTTATATTGTATAGATATGTTTGTGTACACACAGGCTGAAAAATATACTTTGTTTTTATACTTACTAAATCTAAAAATAGTTTTTAATTCTGTGCTGACACTCAAAGGCCCAAACAAACGAAAAAACACTTTCTCACTTTTTTTTCCCCTAAATAAGAACATAATGGAAAACCACATGTGGGTTATCAGCAATCTTCCTCTGTTCCTATTAGTGAATGTTTTGATTTTGTGGACTTGGCTGCATGTCCACCACCCTTACACAGGTTTCTGCTCTTTTAGTCCACTTGCTGTTGCTTTTATTGATGCATTTTAAGCTCCCTGTACATTTCAACAACCTTTCAACAGATTTTGTGGAACGCTTAAGTTTTCCCTCTTAATATGGAATTAATATGTTAGTATTTAATTAATGCATTTAAGTGCATGCCTGGTTGCTTCTGGTGTTATTCCTCCCTTTCCAAAGGGTTCCATGTGGTGTGTCTCCTGGGGTTATTTTCAGTTCAGCCACATGTGGTGTGTTTTGTTAATTTAAAAGATGTTTATTTCAGCCTGAATTACTGGGTAGCAGGAGTGGACCATGCAATATTCTTTATTTTGGATGAACAAATAAATTTATTAAGTATTTTCAGTGTAAACAACTGATGGTTACTTGGATATCATTAGGTCTCTAAAATGAGTTGGAGAGTCCATTTTTTTGCTGTAGGCCTTGTATAGTTCATGCTGTTCTCAAGACAAATGGTTTGCCTTGTCCTTAGCCAGCTGCTCAAATTGCAGTGTTCATTTGCAGTGTTGGTGTCCCATCAACTTGCTGACCACAGAATAATTTTCTCTGAGTTTTCTTTGTTTGTCCTTGTTGTATTAGAAATTTTAAAAAATAAATTAAGGAGTCCTTGTTTAATTTGGATTAGAATTACTTTTATGATTGAAAAATATCCGTCACGCTTTCTCCCCATGACGTGGAGGAAGTTATCATTACCTAATAAAATAGGGATTTCTTATTCTTCTTACTGTTACTCCTTCATTTTTTAAGACAGTTTATCAGGAGAAGTATACTTTTCCTACTGTGGACAGTAAATAACACTTTGTAAAATTCTAAGTCTGAGGAGAGGCAAAAATAACTGGTTGAATTCTGTGCACAGTAGCAGTCACTGATGGGGAATTTTGTATCAAACTTCTTGTTGTTTTGTTGTTTTTTTTACATCAAAGATCTCTTGTATTTACACCAAAAAAAAAAAAAAAGAACACAAGACTCTAATCTTGTTTAAATCAGTTGTTACAGCAGAGTTGTTTTCCCAAGTTTCTCAGGGAGAAAGATGGATCATGTTGGGTTTCCTGCTCAACTTCTGCTGAGATCCAGCTCTGATCTGCCAGGGAACAATAACACTGAAACAATATAACCCCCTCTCTTTTATCCCAGTTCTTTTAAAACAAAAACAATACTTGCCAAGAGATATTTGACTTAATTAATATGTGGAAGTTGTTAAAGGCAATAGAGGGCAAATTAACTTTAAATATTTCAGTACTGGTGATAATGAGAAATGGTTGTCAGTCTCCTCTGATCATGCCTTTGTGTCAGAGTAAAACAGCATTTGGTTGAGCTGACTTCAATTTTGTCAAGATAAATGTAGAAATATGACTCAATTTCCAAAGTCCTGTGAAAGTTTTAATCATATATGAAAAGTACCTTACTAAAGTAAGCCATCATTTGGGTGGTTTTTTTTTTATTATTTTTAAATATTTATGGCTGTGTTTTTCTTGAGCTCCTTCACATTAAGAAGAGTAACATCATTACATGCAAAAAGCATCAGCATTACCATGCTTAGGTGACTAACATAGTTTGACAGTCTAACTTATGAGTGGAGTGAAGAGCTCTTAAATTACACCTGAAAATATAACAAATATGGGAGGTGACTGACAGAGGAGGAACAAATCCAGAAATTGAATCTTTCTCTAACATTTGGGAAAACAAGGGGTGAAGGGCCCTGCTGATCTTGAGCCTAATACTCTGTCAGGAGAATATTGTTCTCTCTAATGAATAACATTAAATTTGAACTACTGGCCTCTAGATTTGTGTCTAAGCTACTCACATTTAGTATTTTTAACTGAGTGTTTTTATTGTCCTTATTCAGAGAGTTTGACAGCAGCATGAATTTGATGGGCCTCCCTATGCCTTGTCTTTGTATCATGTTAAACCTTGACTTGAACATTATTTTGTACAAATAATCTCTGTGGGTCTTTCAGACATGATCTGATTACTCCAGGTAAGGAGTGGCACATACGTCTTGCTCCCTCCATCTCACAAAGAAATAATACCTCAGGTGCTTGAAGTGTTTTAACATAAAACCTCTGCGTGGTGGATGGTGTCTTCTTTCAGCAGCGTCTCTGGAGCTGTGTGTAGGTGGAAACCTGAGTGTGGATTGCAAGAATGTTATGGATGAGTCTGGAATGGGTGAGAGAAGCTGAAAGTACTGGAAATAAGGACACAATCTAAAACTGGGAAGGAGGGCTGAGGTACTAAAAGGGCTGAGAGTGGTTGGCAGAAGGTCTTTAAGAGCATTGGGACATAATACAATTATGTACATGTATTGTGCATAGACAATTATGTATTACGTACACTACATTAGTAAGTGTAGTGAAGGACTTGTGGAATGGTAATGGAGAGTGTTGAGGCAGAAGAATTCAGGAAGCTCTAATTTTGATCCTTCAGTGCTGGTCTGTAGTGCTTCAGCTGTTTCTCAAACAGAGAATGGCACTGGACTGTGTTTTCTGGAGGCATCTGTCTGTGCTGCCTGAGGTTGGGATAATTTCGTGGAGGTGTTTCCCACATTTACCAAATGGACCTGTCTGCTTTCATGGTACAGAATGTGAGCTGCTGTAAAATACTACTTCTGTGATAAGGACCACTGAACATCTTAATTTGGTGGATTTATTTTGTGTCACTGATCTGATCTGGAAAAAAATTTTTATACAACTTTAACACAATTACTGGAGTGAAAAATTGCTTTCTCTAGCTCAAGACTACTCCTTATAAGAATTTTCAAAACACTCGGGCTTGTGTATCCAGAGGATTCCTATTTTGAGCAGGCTTGATTATACCAAGCATGAAATTTTACCTTGTTCTGATTATATTTTATAGAATCTGGGAAGATGCATAACTGGCATCTCCCCCTCCTTTTCCCTCAGCGTGAGGGCTTTCCTCAGAGTAGTGTGTAAACCCAGGGATCAGGAAAGTGAGTGCAGTAGCGCTGAAGAAACTGCAGTGTCTTAGAATTGTATTTACTGAACACTAATAATGGAGACTGCTGTGGCCTTTCAGGGTCTCCTGAAATTTGTTTTTAGTTTTCCTGAACAAATCCATTAAATAACCTTTACACAGTACTGTCAAACGTGGAAGGAAAGAAACTAATGGAATAATTTATCTGAAAGAGCACTAAGAGTTTGAATTTCTTATTATATTGGCAGGTAGGTCATTCTTAAAAAAATGGTTTAAAAATAATAATAACACCTATTGAATTTGTATCTACAGCCTTCCAGTGTTTTGTAAGCCATGGTGACCATATCATCTCCTTGGTGAGGCTGGGAAATACTGGCACCACAGCTACAGAAACTGTGGAACCCACTTGGGAAGTGAGACACGGACTCAGTGTGTTGTCTAAGATCACACAGAATATGCACACGCAGCAGGGAAATGATCTGAGGATCCTCTGGGTCTAACTAAGCTTAAGTTGCAATGATTGAAAGAATCTTTTGGGCTTCAGTTCTATGACTGCTGAATCTTTTCTAAGACTCTTCCCCATTTTAGGGGCAAATGACTTTGGTGGTGCTGGTAACTCTCAAACTGACAGACTGTTTGTAAAACTCTTCATATTTTCTACTCAAGAACCTTACAAAGATGAAATTAGATGATCAGATTTTATGGCCAGGTCAATGTCTTAATACCATAATTGGATTTGTGCAAATGTGTTCTAGGTTTCCTATGTGATTAGAGATGAAGTGGAGAAGTACAACAGGAACGGGGTGAATGCGCTTCAGCTGGACCCAGCATTAAACAGACTCTTCACGGCAGGCCGGGACTCCATCATAAGGATATGGAGTGTCAATCAGCACAAGGTCAGTCAGCAGAGCCTTCCTGGGGCTAAACCTACTTTTTTTTGAAGTTATCCTGCTGGTAAGCTGCCTACAGGGCTGTACCTGAAGCTGTTTTTTAGCAGTTGCCAGTTATTGTGATCACAGAATCCTTTTGATATTGCTCAAACTGTGGTATCTTACATAACTGTGTAGTTCTCACAAAAAGGTTCTGGGAGAGTGATTTCAAAAAACTCTGCCTTAGAAACTTTGGATCTATATGCAGGTTGAAGAAGATACCACAACAGGATGTGATAGCCACAATATTCTCCCTTGTTGATGAGCTTATTTTTTCTTAATTTGCAGCAAGACCCTTATATAGCATCTATGGAACACCACACAGATTGGGTAAATGACATTGTGCTCTGCTGCAATGGCAAAACGTGTAAGTACTTAAAAGTTTCAGAACTGCAGTATTCAGAAAATGTGTACAAGTAAATTATCTGCTGCTTTAATTATTTTCCATCTTTTCTTAGCATGTAAAATTAATTTGTGATGTATATTGTAATTTTGGTAAATAGTGTAAGCAGCTGTTTTAATGAAAACTGAAATGTGTATATAAATGATTGTTTTAATCTCTTTTGCAAAACAAATTAGAGTAGTACGAATATGCTCTAAAGTAATATATAAGCCATTAAAATTTAGTCTTTATTCTTTCCAATTTAGTGATATCTGCTTCTTCAGATACTACTGTTAAAGTGTGGAATGCACATAAGGGATTTTGCATGTCAACACTAAGGACGCATAAGGTGAAAAACATTATCTGTAAATACTGTGTGTGATCACTGCCATTCTTACAATTATTAAGATGGAGACATCAAGAGGATAACATTGATTCATATTGTTACATTTATTTTATTGTAGGACTATGTGAAAGCTTTAGCATATGCAAAAGATAAGGAGCTGGTAGCATCTGCTGGGCTGGACAGACAAATATTCCTCTGGGATGTAAATACTCTCACAGCACTGACTGCCTCAAATAATACTGTCACAAGTAGGTACCTGGGGAGGGGAGGCAAATGCAATGCATTTTACTGAGTAGCATCATCTGTGAGGTCAATTTTGTAGATGCCTTTTTTCTATCTGTACATAAAAAAAGGGCAAGAAATTTGGAGGTGAGGTTTGTATGCCTTCAGTCCATTTGTTGTGTTATGTAATAGCTGGGAATCTAGAGCAGCCAACAGTCATGGCATTTAGAATAGAGGACAAGTCTCTTTGAACTGTTTCTCCTGAACTGTGACATGTTGGTTTCTCTGAAACTTGGTAGAGCTTTAACTTGAGAAGCTTTTAACCTCTCAACCAGTGTTTTATAGAAATGTTCTCTTAGCTTATTTGTTCCTACATTTTCTGTGTTTTATAATTTGGGGTTGTTTTTTGTTTGTATAGATGCTGAAAAAACAGACAGTACAGCTTCTAAAGCAGGACCTTGGTCCATTTGTCAGATCTCTGTCAGAAGAATAGTTACTAGATAAACTAGACTAAAACCCACACAGAGTAACACAAAGCACTGATTACATGTGAGGATAACATACTGGTGAGATCTAATCTCACTGGAGATTGGAAGGCAAGGGGAAACTGGAGATTCTACTCATCAGGGTTAATTCTCAATGTCACAATCATTTTTTAGGAAGTCATCTGTCCTGCTTCTCTCTCCCAGAAAGGAATTATATAAATTGTGAGATCTTTCCTTTTTACAGCCAGTCCATCACTGCTGTTTTTAAAATGGGTAGAGCTGGTTAAATTGCTCTTCTGGGAAGAGTCACACCAGTTCTTTAGGTTCAGCTGTATTTAAGTAAATAACATAGATCTGGGCATGGCATCCTGGTTTGTATTGGATATTTTACAGTTGATTTTTTTTTTTTTTTTTTTTTTTTTTTTTGAGAAAGACAGTCTAGTGTGACCACAGTGCACTTGGCTGGTAGGTTGGGAAACTTGTGTTCCCAGTGACTGATCTCTTTCATTTTTTAGCTAGTTTGATGGATATTTAAACAATAGCAGTCTCATGTGTACATTGGGAAAGATCAGAACCATCTTGCACACTGCCACACATTAGTTTTCTGAATAAGCCTAATTGCTCATAGGTTAGGAATGACTCAAGGAAAATCTGCAAAACTAAGATTTGGAATTGACACAACATATTCCTAAGACATTTCATGTGATTCTGGAAGAGGCAGGCATGTAGTTTTGTTGGTGTGAGGGATTTTATTTACTGTATTGGGCTGATTTTGAAAGGTGTGTTTAATTTTATAGATTTGGTAGCTTCTAAAACCTGAGGTGCATCTGCTGGGCTGAACTGTCAGGTTTGCATTTATTGTCTAAAGGACTTTTTAATTCAAGGATAGCCTTGGGCTGACATGTCTGAGTAGCCTTTGGAACTTTGGAAGAGACATGGCCATAGACAGCAGTGTTGCTCTTGCAGAATGCTGTTGGGATGGAATATCATTAAAGAAATTTACTTTATATTTCCCAGAAATATAAAATCCTTTTTTTTTTTCTTCCTTTTTTTTCATTGAAAGTAGAATTATTTTATAGCCAAACTTTGCTGATAAGTGCAAGTTTTGCTGTCTTCTTCTTGAACAAAGTTTTTGAAGGAAAAATTTATTTGTGAGCTCACAGGAAAACTCAGGGAGGGATAATAAGAAACATAAAAATATTTCTTGTACACTGTAACAGTGATACAGAACCTAAATGATTCAAGTGAATCAGAAATGGGAGTACTGAGGAGCTGGTGCTTGTTTTGAACCCAAGATCAAATGGAAGTGGAGACATTACCTCTAAGGTGACAGGGAGAAATTTGCATTTCTGGAGTAGGAACACAAATATTTCATAAGGGGGAGGAAGAAGAAGCAGAGGAGTTTTTTCTTTCATTTCAGTGCTCTCCAGTAACTGTTTTTGTTGGAGAGAGCACAGTATATGTCCTCACAGAACCTGTTTTCCTAAGTTCTTTCAAGCAGTATGGATTTTTTCAGAATACAAATGAAAATTGTTCTTGTGCATTAGTTTTCTATCTTATTACCTGGAAGCAGTGTACACAAACCAGCATTAAGAGGAAGCCTATTTTTAAAGAATCTCTCAGTTAGCAGAGCTATAATTTAAGTGGAGAGATTAGCTTTTGGGAGGTAGTCCCTTCCAGAAGAAGTAGAATTGAGCTTTGCTTGTGTTCTGACATAAATTCTGCTTCTGTACATTTAGGATTCTCCTATTCCTGCTAGCTAGCTTTGTATGTATGTAATAACATAACTCTGTATGTAATCCTTTCCTAAATTATTATGATTGTTGAACAGTGTGCTAACCATCAGGAGTTTTCAGTTTATATTTTGCTTTTAGCTGTTCTTTGGGTACAGTGGGAAACTCTCACTTTATTTTAGCACCAAATAGTAGATTTCATCCGACAGTTTTCATTTGGGTGCTATAACCAGTGGCTAAGAGGACTCTGAAGTAAAGCTGCATAATTCTTCATAGGCTTATAGAATATCCTGATTTGTAGGGGACCCTCAAGTGTCATTGAGTGCAGTTCCAGACCCTGCATGGGATAACCCAAACAATCTCACCCTGTGCCTGAGAGCATTGTCCAAACACTCCAGGGGCTCTGGCAGCCTCGGGGCTGTGCCCATTCCCTGGGGAGCCTGGGCAGTGCCCCAGCACCCTCTGGAGGGAGAACCTCTTCATGGTTTCCAGCCTAAACCTCCCCTGACACAGGTTTCTCCAATGTGATATTACATTGTGATATTAGGTTACAGATCCTGTGTTGGAAACTTAGCTCCATCATATAAATAAATCATTGTGTGAAGGTTCATGTTTTTGCTGGCCATGCAGTTTGTTGCTGTTCTCAGCCTTCTTGCTTACTGATGGTATGGATTTGAGGCTTGATGAAATGCCTGATTGTGCTCTCAAAATAGATGGTTTTCATTTGCTGTGCCTGTGCTTTTCTGAGTTGAGGGCCTGGTACTTTAATCTCCAAAAGTGGGTTAGGCTGGTTGGTGTAGAATTCCTCAGCTCTGATGGTAGGTGTGATGCTGAGGAGCTGCCATATGGTTTTCACAAATGCAGGGGTAGCATCCCTGCTCAAATAACACATTTCAGTGCTGCAGTGTAACTTCTGCATTTCTGCTGAACTAGGAGAAGAGCCTTGAATACAAAATGTAGAATTTTACTGTTCCTTGGCTTAGAAAAAAAAAAATCTCTGCATTTAAATCTAAATGCTGTGTGTTACAAGATCACACAGTGTCACAATCCAATAATATAGTTGAGCAAGAGTAGCTTCATGGCCCTGGCACAGAGTTATGGTGCCAAAAGGTCACCAAGGTTGTAATGACCATAATTCTGAGGGGTTACTTTGTTTTTATGCAGTAGTAGATGAACGGGAATGGGGTTTGCCCAGCACTATGCTGACTATAGTGTTTCTTAAGGCAACTCTGTATATGGGGCAGGGTGGCACTATTTTCATGAGTCAAAGAGTATTAAAATACCAGTTTTGAGTGAATAAGTATGTTTTTCAAATAACAGCATTAAAATTGAAAATGTGAATTTTATTTTGAAATAGCTTCTTCCCTGAGTGGGAACAAAGACTCAATCTACAGCCTTGCAATGAATCAAATGGGAACAGTTATTGTATCAGGGTCCACTGAAAAGGTAAGCAAAACTTGGTGAGGTTCATTTCACTTCAGTTCGATTTCTGTATAAAGAGGCAATTTTATTCATTTTCAATGTCATGTCTGTAGCAGCCTTTGTGTTTTCAATAGTGAGGGCAGACACTTCTCTTAAGTGGGAGTGCAAGTGTAGGATAAAAATCCTGCCTCAGTCTGAAGATGTGATGTATCCATAGAGCTTTAATACATAGGAGAGACAATCAGATCATCTTGTGTAACCTTCTTTGTCAGAGATCATTACATTTCCCCACAAGAGCTCTGATTTTGAGGGCTCATGACTCAGATGATTATCAAGACTGAAGCAGTTTCTGCAGGTAGAAGAGAAGGTGCCAGCAATTTGCAAGATCCTTGCAGGAGGTGGGAAATGAAGTGAGCTAATGAAGCTCAAGTGTTCCCAAGAGACAGCCCTTGCTCTTTTTTATAAGGGAAGGTGAAACAGGCTTAAGTCTCTGTGAGTTAGTTGTTTTTTTTTTTACCTTATCTAACCTTGAGAGAATTTTATTTCCAAGACAATATAAAAATGAAAATAGGATACACCAGTGAAGCATCTGAGAAGATTCTCAGAAGCACATTTTTTGCCTATATCATGCTGTCCTCTTTCCAGTCACTTTCATTCTTTAATTAAAGACAGAAGAAGCCAGAACAAATTAAATTAAAATCAGGAGAGGATCACATCTGATTATTGGAGCTGCATAAGATATATCTGTCTTGTCCTAACATGTTTTCAGTGATGGATGTCCACATGTTCAGAATAAGGGTTAATTCATTTGGAAAGGTTTAATTTCTACAGAGATAACACATTGGTGGGAAGAATTATGTTAATGTCATTTATCCAATGTCTGTTTCCATAGGTTCTAAGGGTGTGGGATCCAAGGACCTGTGCAAAACTAATGAAACTCAAAGGGCACACAGACAATGTCAAAGCTTTGTTGTTGAACAGGGATGGCACCCAGGTATGTGCTTTAACCTAAGACAAAGGCATTTTACAGGAAACAGAAATGTTATTAGTCCATTTCAATGTAGTTATTTAATGTCAGATTACAGATATTTAGTGATTAAGAGGGGGAGGATGATGGGTGAAAGTTGTTTTTATTACATGTTCATCTAGGTGTGGAGTGGGTTGTTTACATAAAATACTGGAAATCACACCTAGAATTGTTACCTGTTTAGCACCATTTTAATGAAAAAAAATATAACTATATGAATTACCAGATCTTTTTATGGGGAAAAAATACTTTGAAATACTTCAACAGCAGTTTGACTGAAGAGTGCTGGTTGTTGCTCAGTGTCTTTCAGGCAGCTCTGACGGGACGATCCGCCTGTGGTCCCTCGGGCAGCAGAGGTGCATAGCCACGTACAGAGTCCATGATGAAGGGGTGTGGGCTCTGCAGGTCAATGAAGCCTTCACTCATGTTTATTCAGGAGGAAGAGACAGGAAGATTTATTGTACAGATCTACGAAATCCTGATATCAGGGTGCTGATCTGTGAAGAAAAGGCGCCGGTTCTTAAGGTAATTGAGTTTGAATGGGAGAATCCTAGAATGTGTGAGAGGTGATGTCTGAAGATCATCTGCTCCACTCCTCTTCCCTGTCTGGTTTTGAGTATCTCCAAGAATGGAGAATTCACAACATGTGACAGTGTTCTATCACCCTCACAGTATAAAAGGGTAATTTAATGTTTTCTCATGAAACAGTGGCTTGAGGTACAAATTGATTAAAGAATTCACATTGGCTAACAAGCATTTACCACATCTTCAGCAGATTGGGTCTGTCTCCTAAATTGCATCTGAAGTTTAATTGCCTGAAGAAAATGGATGCCTGGCAGCTACTGAAAATATGCAAATTTGAATATTACTGAAATTGAATATGTTTCACACATGAGAAGTTGGGTTTATCAGGCTCTAGTACAGTTTTAAGAAACTGAGCTGGCATTGCCAAGGTTTTATACAAAAGTGGATTTTTCTTAGCAGCAGCATATGTGCACAGGACTGTTTTAGAATCTGTTACATACTCATGGGAACCAGGAGTAAAGTTGTGGATTTTTTGAACACTTAAATGTGATGTTTGCATGCACAAGTATGAATCTTTCAAAGATACTGTTTTTTTAATTTTTTTTATGTTTCTAACTTTAGTGACATGACCTTGGAACCTGCAGGTATATAAGGAGTGTGCAGTTGAAACAGATACTAATAAATATAAGTAGCCTGGCTTTCCCTGGGAGCAAACTCTAGCTTAGTGTGTTAAGATAAAATCTTGGATATGTTCATTTAGTTCTGGAAAAGTCAGAATGTGAGAAATTTCAGTTCAAAATGGAAAATGAAAGTGCAGGTCAGCTGTACAGAGGTTAGAAGGGGCCTCTAGTCTTGGCTGCAGTGATGCATTAATCTGAGAAATGTAATGTCAGAGCCAAAAGTAAAAAAATTTACTTTTTCATTAGTATAAACTTCTTACATTCTCATTTTTAACCATATGAAGTGTCTGAATACAAAGTAATTGAGAAAATACTGTACTTAGGAAACTGTCCCTTAGACAAGATTGCATCATGCTGGAAGTAACTTTAACTACTCTGTGTTAATACACATTGCAGCTATTGTTGCCTATGTTTACAATTCATTTGTTGTATATTTGTAACAATTCCTCTGGATTTTCAGAATTTTCATTATAATAGCTAATTTTCATTTAAACTTTCTGTATTTCTGCAGTAAACTGAAAGCAGTGCTGTTTGAGATACTTTGAATTATGGGAGCAGGTCTACACAAGACAATACTAATTATTAAAGGGAAACTAAGTTAAGCATGACTGAAAGTTTATTTCATTATTTAGATGGAACTGGATAGATCAGCTGATCCTCCTCCAGCACTTTGGGTTGCAACAACTAAATCCTCTGTGAATAAATGGGTAAGTGATACATTTTACAGTCTGTGAATACAATTGAACAGTCATGGGATTTGCAGTCTCACTTGGGAAACTATTGGGCTGTTGCTTTCAATTTGACTGGAATGTGCTGTGATTTGTAAGCTTTCTTTAAAATAAATCACGAAATACTAATATTGACATTGCTCAAAAGGTATGAAGCTTTGAATTACTTTCTTTGCTCTCCATTTATGATGCTTTGCAAAATAAATTATATTTCTTGGAACTGGATAATTAACATGTAAATAGCAGCATGAACTGGCAGTTGTTACAGTTGAAAGCAGAGTTTATAGATGATTATGAATGTGTCATTTTCTTCCTTTCTTTAGACTTTGAAGGGAATCCATAATTTTAGAGCATCAGGAGATTATGATAATGATTGTACCAATCCCATACCACCCCTGTGTACACAGCCTGACCAAGTTATAAAAGGTAAACAGCTGTTTAGCAGAGGACCTTTTAAAATCTGTTATCTTTAGCACAAGTGACAGAGCTTTAAGATTGACTCAATTTGTTAAAAACTTGATACTATGATTTCAACCAGAACAATGTGGTTATTGTGTATCCAGTGTTGGTTACAGTTAAAATCATGTTTAAACCCTGGTGACATCCAAGCATTACACAAAAAAAGTGAAACCAAAGAACAGCATATGTCATGTTATGCAATTTAATTTAATGTGATACTAGGAAAAAAAAATGACAGTAGTAACCTTAATTCTTGTTTGTTTGCCAGGGGGTGCTAGTATTATTCAGTGCCACATTCTTAATGACAAGAGGCACATATTAACCAAAGACACAAATAATAATGTGGCATACTGGGATGTCTTGAAGGTAAGGATGTAATTTCAGATTTTCTACTGTTGGATGATTAATTATTTTGTGGCATTTATATATATATATATATATTTTTAGTGTTTGAGATTTCTGTGATAGAAAGTCATCTTTCTGTCTCAAGATATCATGCAAAGTTTGTCTTATGAAAAAGAGGGGTCATTTCTGAGGTTGTTTTGTAGTTTTCCCTGATGTGAGGCTAATATCTGCATTCACCTGAATTCAATCCAGTATTGATGTCTGCTTTCTCCTGAAATTCAGACCCTTGAATTTTTTCCAGGAAATGTTAATGTCTGTTTTGATGGGGGTTTGTTTCAGAGGTCTTGTGTTTGCTGGAAAGTCAGGAAGGCAGGAAAATGACCAGAAGGAAGCCTGGCTCCTGGCTAGTGTTGCCTGGGGAGACTTGGTGTGACATTTCTTTGTTGCTTTCCTCAATGATTGGTCAGAGGAGAGGGGAGAGAGTGCAGAGAGGAAGGACTCAAATCCCACAACAGTGAGATGCTCAGCAATTTCTTCTCTGGCAAAAGCCTGTTTAAATCCTAAATATTTTCTTCTTGAACTGTGCAGCCAAGATCAGTAATGAGGTAAAGCTTGCTCAGCCAACTTACTGAGTTGTTGACTGAAATTAAAAAGAAATTAAGTTGGAGGATATGGATTTATATTAAAATTATCTAGATTATTTTTGGAAAATTTTTCTTTATTTCAGTATATATTTAAGTGTGCATTGTTAAATCTCAGGACCAAAGTCAAATGCTAATATTAATTTTTACTTTCATTCAGTTTTTTTTTTTCTTAGTAAGGCTGTGAGAAATATCACATGATATATGTTTAAGTACATATTCACTGTAGGGATGAGATTATTTGCTAGGTCAGTGTTGCTCCCCACATTCCAAAGCTGAGACTTGGTTGAGGATGCTGGAATAAGAGAGGGAGGTTTTCTTACCTGTAGCTGCACCCTTCAGTCTTTGCTTCCTGTAGCTTTTCCTGGATTTTGAGGGAATAAATTCCAAGGTTGCAGTCCTTAGTTTGCCTAAAACAAGTATTTCAGGATGACTTTGCAAGTGGATTATAATAATCTGTATTTTAACAGAATTACTTAAAGGACTTTTAAAGTACAAATATGAAAAAAAAACAAATATAAAGCATCTGCACAGAAATTCACTCACTGCTGTTCCCATTGCAGTAGTTGAGCTGAATTTGTTGCCTGGTATGCAGGAAATACTGGTGTTTCATGGAGTACTGAAATATTGGTACTGATGGGGAGAAAAATGACAGAGGGTATTAGAAGACAGCAGTCTACTCAGTGTAGGGAAAATATTTTCTAGTAATCTAAAGTAATATTTCCAGACCTCTCTACTGGCTTGTTGCCAGTACCTCGGAGGTAAATGAAGAATAAAAATTACTTACCATATAAATTCTTATATTTTCTAAAAAAGATTTAACATTTAATTCATATGTTTTTAGACTGTAGTGCTCAGGGAGAGATCATAAGTCAGAATCATTCCAAGAAAATCATGGAAAAGAGGTGTTGATATGACTCAGTACGTGTACATTTCTTTTGGTGAACAGGCGTGTAAAGTTGAGGACCTCGGGAAAGTAGATTTTGAAGAAGAAATTAAGAAGAGATTTAAAATGGTTTATGTGCCAAACTGGTTCTCAGTGGACTTGAAAACTGGGGTGAGATACAGCTCCTAAATCTGTTGTTTTAATGTCATATTTCAAATTTTTTCATACATTGTTTGTTCAAAAAGGTTTTAGTTTGTTAACTTTAGAAGAACATTCATTGCTTATCTGATGGAATAAATTTTTTTCAAATAAAACAGATTTTACCTTTTCTTAATAATATGAATAAATGATTTTTTAATAAATTTTTTGCTTGTGGTATAGTTCACCAATACCAATTATGAGTTAATACAGTTTGGTAACCAAAGTGTACTGTCATGCTTTCAGAAATTCTTTGTTTTGTATTCCCAGCTAAGTAGGAGCAAAGTTAGAAATTTATAGACTTATTTAGTCCCAAACAACAATTACATTCCTTGTTATCTTTTACCAACAGATGTTGACAATTACTTTGGATGAAAGCGACTGCTTTGCAGCCTGGGTTTCAGCAAAGGATGCTGGATTTAGCAGTCCTGATGGTTCTGATCCAAAGTGTAAGTTTTAACTAATAATAGTGTTCATTTTAACAAAGAAATCAGAATAAATTCCAGTATGTATGTTTTGAAGTATGCCACATATGTCAGTATCTGATTGGATTTTGGGGCTTATTTCCTTAATACTAAATTCTGTAGCATATTCTCCAAAACAAGTATTTCCTTTTTTTCTGAAACAGACATGTTTGGGGTTGACATTTGATTTTTGTCTTAAACCTTCAAGATGCAAAAGAGAAAAAGTAATTCTTACCTCATGTAGAGAATGTTAAAGCACATGAGTGATCCAACAGCAGGGATTCTAAAATCAGCTTTTCCTGAAAGATTGTAATGTGAAGCTCTCAGATTGTGACAGATTTCTGTGCCCATAAATAGTTTGCTTTGGGAACAGAACTGCTCAAACTCTTAGGGAATTTTCAGCTTTGGATCAAATGGACATTATTATGTTGCCCATGGGTCTTTGTGTGATTGAAGTTCTGCCTCTCTGTGTTTGACAGTAAATCTTGGAGGGCTTCTGCTGCAAGCACTTCTGGAGTATTGGCCTAGAACACATATCAATCCAATGGATGAAGAGGAAAATGAGATAAACCATGGTTAGTATTTTAATGTTTTCCTTTTTTATTACTTGTCCACACATTGTTTGTTTATATATGTATTTCTTAAGTAGATACATTTGTTGTCTTGGATTTATTTCTCTGTGCATTATAGGTTTAATGGTTTGAGCACTTCAAAATTTGCTTTACACTAAAAGGTGTGTTGTATTTCCAAAAGTACCAGCAAAATCTTAGATCTGTCTGTAAAAAAAAGTAGATGAATAAATGATTCTGAAGTCACAGAAACATGATGAAAAATATTAATGAAAAACAATTACTGGCAAACTGAGGTTTGACTTGGAAAAGGAACACTAGATAATGACAGTAAGTAGCAGTAATTCAGTTATCCAACATTAGCCAGTATTCTCTTGACATAATTCCAGTTTTTTTTTCTAGGTATTATGAACAAAATAAAATAAAAGCTTTATTGGAAAAAATCCATTTAGTGTAATAATACATGGAGTAGATCTATAGAAAACAGCTTAAAGTGGTGTTTAAGATAAGAATGCTAAGTCCAAACAGGCTTTAGATGAAAGCCACAGCCATGTGAAATGTAAGATAGAGGCTGAATTTGGCAAAATAATAGACTCTAACTCCTGAGTTGGAAATGAAGTTCAACCCAGGTCAGAGCTGACTGAAAAGCCTCACCTTTGGTGATTAAGAAATTACTTTCTATAGATAGATGATGAATTTAAGAAAACTGCACATTCAGCATACCTTTCTGTTTTGTGACAAGACTGTGCCAAGAATTAGTTGCTTTCTTTCAAATGTGGCCTCCATGGAGGGTTAGAGCACTTGGCAGATTTTTCTGGATCCAGTTGCTGATTCTCAGACTGTTGTGTGTTGGCAGTTTGCAGCTTAGAGCCAGACAAGGTTTGAGAAGTGTCACTCACAGGCTCTTGTGGTGTTGGGTTATTGATGCTACACTGCTTATTCCTATGTAGGGTTGTGGAATGTTTGGAGTATCAGAATCAAGTTTTCATTGACCTTCCAAAAGAAAAAAAATTTAGGAGACTGGCACTGAGCAGTGACTTGAGGAGGTGAAGTGTACTTGTTGGACACTGGCATTTTTGTAGTGATATGAATTTAAGAAAACACAAAATATGTGCAGCGTTGTTCCTCTGAATTGTTCAGAGAAGTGTTGTGAAAAAATCCTTCAAACTGTAGGATTTTTCACTTGCTGTAACTTCAGTATTATGCTTGTCCCTTCCAATATAGATTTTCTTTTTTTGTTTCTTTGCTTATTACAATTTCTGACCTTTCTTTGGCTATGTGTATTTCTGGTTAGAAAGCTGAGGAATCATTCATCTCATGAGTCTGTGCCATTTAAATTTCTTAATGTTGTTTGAATTCAACATCTTTTCAAATACAGTAAGGAGGTGCTACAGTGTAATGGAGATGATTTTTCCCAAGTGCAAGCGAGGCATCCAAATTCTTCTACATTGGTTCAAGATGCCTACTGATTAGAAGCTGCATTGTTCAAGAGGTGTATAAATAATGCTGATTTTTCTTTAATCTTGTCCTATCCACTTGATATGGAATCAGGTTCTTCAGTCTTTGAAGACCATATAATTTGAATGTATAACACAGGAGCTTCAAGGCGCTGTGAGTCTGAGATTTCCTAGTACGTTGTTTTGACATCTGGCAAATCCAGGTAGAAGAGCAGTGCAAACAACCCTTCAGAGCTCTGTACTGTCACTCTAGAGGGAAGAACAGCCTTGTCTCAGTAGAGTCTCTTTCGTTGATTCCTAGTATTAGTATTGTTCAGTTTGATGAAAGAAATGGGAAAAAAAAAAAACTCATAATCAGGTGTTGGCTCTTGGGCTTTACTTTTTTTTCACAGGCTTTTGAAATAGGCCTTCCACAAACCTGTATCAGTCTTGTTACTCTCTAGTGTTTCTTCTTATATACTTGTTGTATCTCAGAAATGGGGATTTTTTTGGTTTTCTTGAAGCTTACAATCTCATTAATTTACAAAATGCATCTCCTGTAGATGGAATGTGTGCCTGGTTTAAAGGCCTAGTGCAATCTCACTGCTGTTCTCTGTGGTTTTTTCCAACAGTGAATGGGGAGCAGGAGAACAGAGTCCAGAAAGGAAATGGATACTTCCAAGTGCCACCACATACACCAGTTATTTTTGGTGAGGCTGGAGGACGCACTTTGTTCAGGTATAAAAACTTAAAAATGTAAATTCAGTGGCTGAACTGTCCCTTTCTTAGTGCAAGCAGGAATGTTATCAAAAATGTTCTTTGGATCTGTTCTGTACACTTAAGACATGCCCTTGAGAGGCAAAATAAGCCTCTGTTGGTGATGATTTGGCATCACCCAACTGAGCATGTGAATTTGAGTATCAGCCAGGTGTGGGGTTTTAAAGCAGTAAGAGTTGTGTATAGTCCTGAATTTTGTGTGGGATATTTTGGGGTATCCTCTTTCTGCAAACTGATAAATTAAACTGTCTTTTAGAGTGAAATTGTCCTACTTTAGATTCTTGTGTGTTGTGCTGGTCTCTAAGCATTAATTACTCAGGAGCTTCTACTCAATAGAGAGTTGGCTTCTGCTCCCAAAAATGATCCAGTGGAAGGTCCTAATCTCTGTCAGGGAGGAACACAGGTTCTGTGTTGCAATGTGTGTATTAATTACCTTTCTATTTCTTCTCAGTCTACATTGAAAAACCTAACTGTGATACATGATACATCAAAGACAGTTTAATAGTGCAGCAAAACAAGTGCTGAGCTTGCAAACACTGTGAATTGTTTGATATTTACTGACAAGGTCGATTTTAAATGTAAGGGGTGAGGCACATTTGATTTGTTGATTTTGTTTCCCAGCCTGAGCAGGCTCCAGAATGATGTAACTTTTGGTCAGTAAAACAGGGAAACGATTTACAGCTTGGAAAACTGACTCTTTTTCCTGCAGTATCAATGTATTTTTGTTGTACCTGGGGTTTAATATTTGCTGCATTCTGTTCTGGTGGATCTTCCCTCTTCTGCAGCTGCTCCTCAGGAGAACACTTGGAAAGACCATATTGGAGGGAGCAAGCCATGTTTATGGGACCTAAAAGGTGGCTTGCAGATCTCTGGCAAAATACCTCATTGCAGTTTATAAAATGAAATGTGTCTTTTTTGCATCATTGCATGTGCACATTTCCTGAAATTGATTTTATTCTTTCCTTTTAGTGAGGGCTTAGCAGATGCTTTACATTCAAAGCTCATTTTTCCCAAGGGGGAAAGAATTGCTTTCTGCCAGGTGCCTTTCCCCTTCTCCTGACAGTTCTGTACTTCAACACACAAAAATAACACAGTCCAGAGCAAAGTACTTTAATACATTTTCTGTGTCCTAGCCGTAGTCTCCTGAGATCCTATTCTCTGATTCTGCTCTGGGATCTGTCTTCCTACAGCTCCTCCTGGTCTTTACAGAAAATAAGTGATCTGTTCCCCAGTGAGTTCATGATCCTAACAGAGTTCAGGCTCCCTGCCCATTAAAAGGGCAGAACCTCTCCTGAAAGCTTTTTAATGCAAATGACAATAATTGTTGTTACAATAAAGGTTATTTCTGTGTGTCTCAGGTTGTTATGTCGGGATTCAGGGGGTGAAACTGAATCCATGCTTCTTAATGAAACGGTGCCACAATGGGTAATTGACATCACTGTGGATGTAAGTATTGGGTGTATAAGTTTGGCTTCTTTTAGGTATTTAAGATGTACTACAATTAACTTTGCACCATCTGAAATTACATTTTAAATTTTTGCTGTGTTTATATTTAAAATAAGTGGTCTCAAGGTCTGTATTCAAGACCCTTCCAGATGTATCATTTTTTGATGTGTCCAGTTAAAGTATTTTTGCTCAATTTCATTTGACAGACTGTCTTAGACAAAGAATTCAAAGTCCTGTGCATAATTGGTATCCTTTTGAAGTGAGGAACTCAGGAACAGAGAATACACTTCATATTGCTGCTGTCTTTTGATACTATGTAATTACCTTTGAAATAAAGGATAATTTACATTCAAAAGCTAGATGATCTGTGCATCATCTAAATTGAAGTGTCTCAGGAGTATGAGTAATTTGGAAGCTGGCTGTGGTGGGGATGTTGATTAGGAATCTCTCATGGGTTTTGATAATTAGGAGCTGAATATACTTCACATAACAGCTGCTGCAAATAGGAGCTGTTAAGGGTTCATCCTAAATTAACACTTCTGAAATTTGTTTCCTTCTAGAAAAATATGCCCAAGTTCAATAAGATTCCCTTCTACCTCCAACCTCATTCATCATCAGGGGCAAAAACTCTAAAAAAGTAAGTAATGCAAATATGACTATCAACATTGAAAATCCGAATTGCAGAAAAAAACTCCCACAAGCTCAAGAAAAACGAACAAAAAACTCCCACCAAACCAATTCACTGATTTCCCAGAGAATTGTTTTGTGCTTGATGAATTTGTAGAAGCTCTTAGTCATTTAGTAGCACTGATCTAAAGCACTAAATTCTATCACAATATTTAAAAGAACTGTGGATTTAAGTTCAGCAGGCAGTTGTACAAATTTATGCTAAGAAATGTCTAAGAACTAACTGCAGAAATGGAACTTTGTCTCTTGTGGTATTTAATCAGCAGATGAATTTATAGATTGTTACTCTGTTCAGAACTACAGCTTTGTTTCCTGTTGCTGACAGAGATGAATAATTGCTTTTTGAAAGGAAAAGGGACAAAAAGTGCCAGTAGGGAATGTGAGCTAGTTGGTCAGTCACATGAACTGTAACTGGGAGCTGGGTTGGTTAGAAGTCAATGCAGATTTTTATCTGGTCTTTTGAGCATCTCAACCACTCTTCTGAGTTTTTTGCTGTGTGACTCTTTGGATAAATTGCTGTTACAATCATGGTGTTCTGGATGATTCTGATAATTTACTACTAGATAATATAAGTAAGTTCTTTGTGTAGTTGCATAGTTTGCTTACAGTTAAGGAAACTGTTGTAAAGATAAGAAATACAGTTTACTTAAGTTTTTTTCCTGACAAACTTCTCTAACTCCTGTAGAGACCGGCTGTCAGCCAGTGACATGCTTCAGGTGAGAAAAGTGATGGAGCACGTGTATGAGAAAATCATAAACTTGGATAACGAGTCTCAGACAACGAGCTCCTCCAACAATGAGAAAGCAGGAGAACAAGAAAAGGAGGAGGACATTGCTGTGCTAGCAGAGGAGAAGATTGAACTTCTGTGCCAGGACCAGGTAAGTTCCTTGTGATCAAAACCAAGCCCTAGCAGTGAATTGGTTGTGAATTTTTGAGTTCTGAGCTTGAAATATGCTATAGATTGTGTTACCTTTAAGACTAAGTAAATGCTTTGACATTAGGTTAACTTAGTGCTGACACAAGGTTCTGACAGTTGCAGATAGACAGATGAAAGATTTTTCATAATAAACCTGTTTAATTTGGTCTAAGATGGGGCCCTTATAGGGTTACTTAGTCATAGTCAGCAAATGTGCTTAATACAATTCCATAAAGTTGTATTTTTAGCATTTCTGGAATGTTTTCAGTTCTGCTTTTTTGGCAGTTTTTAAAATTGGTCCAAAACCACTAATTGCCTGATAAGTGTAATGCAGATTAGGTACTGAGGAGGTGGTTTTAATCTGAAGTTACATGTTACTCTGCTAAAATCTTTCAGTAATGCATCGGGCTTAGCTGCTAATTGAAAAATCTTGAGTCTTTGCATGGCTCATCTTGCTATCAGTTTTCACTGATACCAGTTTTCACAATCCTGTGGGTGAACTGGAGGGTTTGATTTGTTGTGCTTTTTGTTGTTTGTTTTTTTTTTTAATTTCTGCCAGCCTAGCAGACCTGTAAAGTAAAAGCTGACATTTTGCTGTGTAGGTTTTGGACCCCAACATGGACCTTCGGACTGTAAAGCACTTCATCTGGAAGAGTGGCGGGGACCTGACGCTTCACTACCGCCAGAAATCGACGTGAGGGCAGCGCGGAGCCAGGGCGGTCATTACTTACCTGACCTTGCTGTGCTGGTTCCAAGAGTAGTTCTAGAGCAGCCCACTGAACCCCTAAGGTAGATGAGACTTCTAATGCCTCAGTATGGATGGGAAGTAAACATTTAAATTGAAGTGACTAATAGACCTGTAATATAGAGGAAAAAAAATAATCTATATGACTTAAACTAAAGTCTGTCCTAGTCTCAGTCAATGAGATGGGAGGTCCCTGAGTGGTTCATGTCGTGTGAGGTGTACAGAGAGTGGATGATAACCCAGTGCAGACTTTTGCTTCCTCTTTTTTTGCTTTTGGTTTTTTTCCCAGAACATAATCCCCTCATCTGCTCATGCTCGGTATCAAACAGGTTTGGCCGTATTAGTCACTGTTCACAATGTAATTAAGAGCTGCACACAAGGTATTTTTAGTACATTCCATTCATAAAGTTCCAGCAATGATTTCTCACAGGTTACTTAAGCATTTCTACCACTAAAAGAAATTTGGAAAACACCAGAAAATTGCATGGGCCCATTTAATTGCAAACCAAGGGTTAACATGAGAATTATGTGAATTGCTTTAGAGAGCTGTTGACATGCAAGATAAGAACACTAGAAAAATATCAGAGCAGTGTGAGTCCAGTGATGCTGTGCATCATAATAGAGTGAACGTGCTTTGCAGCAACTTAGAGATTTTTTTTTTTTTCTAAATATATGTGTAACTACTTCCTGCACTGTGTCCTAGGTATTCTAAAGACACACTAGTCTAATTTTTGGTAACTGTGCTCCAAAGGTATGTGACATTTTGTTAAAACTTCAGACCATTCTGATTATAACTTCATATGTTTAATGTTAAACTTTAGAAACTTCTCAGCAGATTTCATATTCATGACAAAAATACTGATTCTTCTTTTCCAAGGTTTTATATGCAATTGTTCTTTTGTTAGAGTTTTATGCAGATCTTGTTTTCACTGCTATTTCTAAAAATCTGTGACTGTCATAGGCTCATGGTAATCTTTTATAGAAATTTAACTTATTGGGGGGAGGGAGGGTTAAGGGCCTTTCAGCTTTTTGTGAGAAAATGTGGGGATATCCCAGAAAACCATTTGTAGCCAGAGCAAATTACAAATCCTCATAGAGAAATGGCTTAGAAATGACTTGTCTGAAGCAGAAGCACAAGTGCCTTCAAGGGGCAGTATATTATTGGAGTTTCTTCAGGAGACACATGCTCTAGCCCTTCCTGTATCTTGTGATCAAGATTTAGGTTGAGGCCTAAGAAAAGTCCCAATAAATTATATTACTGGGATTGTATTGGTCAGACAAAAAGCAAAGTATTTTTCATCATGTTTTATTTGAAAAAATAGTCAAGATATAGTCAAAATAGTCATTCCCTTCTGCACTTTTAACCCAGCAAAACAAGCTCATTGCTTAGACAAAACCATGGTTCAGAATTAAGCTAGCATGTCTTTTCCCATCTTCTGAGAATCAGGTTCAGGGTTTTTTTATCCCCATTTCTATGTATGCTTAGTTTGACACAATTGTGCTTCAACTGCACATTTTCAGTGTTGTGAATTAAATAGTTAAACAGAACTAACTTTTATTGGTAAACTGTCCTGACTTGTATTTATTAATAGCAAAGGTCTCTGTCTGTTCCAATAGGCACTGTTTGGGTTATGTTTTGTTTCCTGATTGTCTTCCTGTCCTATTGTATACATTGGAGTTGCTCACAGTAATTTTTTGTTTGAAATCAGCCCAAGGTTGTAATTTTCCTTCTGTTTTTTTCTTTGTAACCATCCTGAAACACAGTAACAGGAAATATTAATGGAAGAGTCTGCAATACCAGAAGGGTAAATGATGTTTCACAGTTGTATAGAATAAAAGGCTTTAGTTAAAATATTTTCAAGTTGTTTTGTGTACTAGATGAATTGTGCAATTTTGGAGCTTGAATTTGACAAAGGGCTTCAGGCTTTGAAGCCTCAAGTAATGCAATGGCTGAAGAAGTGGCAGTGCTCTAGCAGAATTCTGTGAAGATAATCTCATAATGTTGTTGAATGTAAGAATTTCTGAGGTGAGCAGACCTTCAGAAGTGACCTCTGAGTCCTGTTGAGGGGAGAATGTCACATGGGCAGTGCTGCTTTTGTACCATGCAAGTGTTTTCTGCTAACAAGTGACTGGTGCCAGTTGCTGCTGAGCTGTCTGGGTGTGCAAAGGTTGTAAGAGGCACATGAGAAACCAAGCTGGGTTTCCTGATGTTGAAAATGCCAGGCAGAATCTCAGAGCTTTTGGTGTGGGAATTGTCAGCTGAGCTGCTCTCTCAGAGGACACAGTAATTCAGTGCCAAAATGTGCTCCCAGATTCCCAGCTCTGACTTAGATGGAGTATAAAATGAGGCAAGGGGCTACTACCTTTTAAATTCCATCACCTTTTCTGGAGTTGTGCTGTCTTACTGTAAGAGTCCTGAAGGCAGGAGAAGGAGAGCATTGAGTTAATACAAGAGTCACAGCTCCTGGGAACATTGAAGAGAAAGTTTCAGATTGCCAGAATCATAGAAAAGGCTGCAGGTTTGCAGTATTTAATTTCTAAGTTCATAATTGGAAGGAGTTGTAAATCTAATATTTAGTACTGTAGCCTGTCTCCTGGAAAAGCTTTTCAGTTGTGTATGACAGGTAATTTTTTATTCTCTTTATGTGGGGTGGGGCTGAGAACAGGAGAGCTTGGCTCAGAACTTAGAGCTGAAGTGCAAATACCATTTTAGGATGAGAACTGCTTGAAGGATTTACCAGTAACTTTAAGAAACACTGAAAAAATGAGCTCTAGGCAGAAATAGACTCCCCTTCCCTGGAAGTGTTCAAGGCCAGGCTGGATGGGGCTCTAGGCATCCTGTTCTAGTGGAAGTTGTCCCTGCCCACAGCAGGGGGTTGGAACTGGATGTGCTTTATTATAGAATCATAAATTGTTTGGGTTGGAAGGGCTGTTAGTGTAGTTCTACCTCTTGGTCTTGGGATTTTTTTAGTTGGATTTTCCATGTATTCCCCAGGAGAGGGGCAGCCAGGGACTGGCAGGGCAGTTACTGGTATAGAGACATTTACACCAAGGTATTATTCTTTGTTTTACAGAGCTCCTGTTTGATTCAGACTTTATCCCTAGAAACTTACTGAACTTTATATTTAGAATTAATCTTTAAGCATGATCTTACACTGTGGATGTGATGCTGGGTCCTGAACAGAGCCAGGCAGAGTCAGCTCCCAGCTGGATAACAGAGCTGCTGGGAGCACACACACCCTTAACAAGCAAGTGCTTGATTGAAATAGCTCCCTCTACTACAGTAGAGGTTTTTCTGTACAGAGCTGTGCAAACACCATGCAGAGCAGAGCCTGGGTGTGACATGCCTGATCTCTCTCTGAGGATATTGTGACACTATTCTAAATGTCTTCTTCAGGGGACTCTGAATGCTTAATTACATATTGTAGCTTAGAAATGTGACTTTGAGCCAACAGTTGAAATTCTGCTACAGCAGAAGCAATGGCAGTTAGTGTTTGCTTTAGGAAAAAGCCAAGAAGAAGGTTGTGTGGGCAGTGCCCAGGAATGGAACACTACCACAGTCTAATCCATGCAATGAGTAACCTGTAGCTGCTTTCTCCTAAGAGCCTGTTCTTGTGTAACTGCTTGGGGCTGAAAACACTTGCCCAGTTTTGGGGGAAGATGGAGAATGCATGTGAAGTACATGAGCCCACCAATACATGAGTGGTGTGCTTTCTGCTCAGCATTAGAGAGATCCATTTTCCTTCATTTCTGATTTACAGCTCAGAGAAGTTCAAGTGTGGCTGAGCAGCCTCTGCACAGAGCCTAGAGCTGTACAGCAGGAGGTTCAGGAGATTGTCAAGCCTGCTGTGAAAGTTTAAGAGGGAAAATTAAATCATCACTGCCTGAATTTGGTGTTATCATCTACCAGTAGGTGTTCAACTTAAAGTCAATAAATACATCCATTCACTCATTCAAGTTCAGCCAGAATTAGTTCAGCATCCATATTACTGTTAAAAATGAGATTTGCATGTTCATCTCTAGGATGGTTATTTCCTTACGATGTGGGGGGTTACAATCATTCCTAGTACAGGGTTATGCTGTATGGGAAGTTCCCATGGATCCTTAGCCTCAGTTGGGGCAGGGCTGGGCCAGCTTTCCATGGCCTTTGTTGAGCAGAGGTTTGAGGGTGGGAGGAGGTCCCGTGGCTCCGAGGGCTCCTCCTGGCTCAGCCCCATCAGCCCTGGGTCTGTGGCACTGGCAGGAGCACGGCTCAGTGGAGATGGGCTTTGCCTAATCCTCACTCTAATACTTGAGCTGCTGGGAGCCTCTGGATTTAACGTCTGCCAGACCTGTGTCCTCAGGCTCAACTGTTAATTTTAGGGAGCAGCTCAGGCCTGGAAGCTCATCCTGTTGTGTCTGGCCATACAAACCACCTTGCTGCTGTAATGTCTGAGGTGACCTCCTCCTTTTATTTTACCCTTATCCTGATGCTGCCCAGATAATCTTCCTTATGTCTGCAGAAGAGCTGCTGCTGTCAGATTTAGAGAGGGAGAAAGGTCACATCCAGCTCCTGCTTACCTGGAAACAGATGTTTGGGACAGCAGCAGGCTGAGTGGCTCTGAATCCAGCCACCCTCAGGTCCTTCTCCCATTCTTTTTAGGTTTTATTTTGAAACAAATTCCAATCACTTCTCTCACTTTACACCCACAGACAGGAGTACTTCCTACTTTCTGGACTGCAGCTGTGAGGGAGTATCCAAGTTGGAAAGAGGAAAGAAATTTGATGAGGAGGTCCAACTCTTCACCTCATTTAGCATTTGAATGATCAGGTTTCAGGTTTGGAGAACACAACATTCTCTGCTCAAGGTTTAACTACTTGGTTTTCCAAACCCCTTCCCAGAGCCAGTCAGCCTAACACAGAGGCTGGACACAGACTGAAGTAAGTTTAAGCCATTTATTTGGGTGATATTTGAAATCTGGCATGAGTTTTGACATTCCCCGCTCTTAGATTTCTAAAAGGTGTTTATGGTACAGTCATTTAAATGAGCTATTACCTCCTCATGGCCACTTTTGAGAAAGGCAAAAGCCTAGAAATAGTCCTAAATAAACAGCATGAATAAAATACCACCTGAGTATCTTCAGGCAATCAAACAAACCTAGGAATAGTTTAAATTACATTTATTTTTAGTGTTTGGCTGTTTGCCCTTGTAACAGTCAGCTGGGGGAACAAAATAGGAAATTTATTTTAGCAACATGGGAAATAAAATTGGCTCACAATTAACAGACCCTTTAGCAGACTACAGTTCACTGTCAATTCTACTCCCTTTAGTTACAGCTTAATACATTCTTTAAAGCAACAGGTAGTTTAACTGTTCAGAACTACTGTACTTGCAGTATTTCAGATTAACAACAGATCAAGGACCGATTTTCTTTCAGGGTGGACTCATCTGAAGCCCTCATGTGCTGTGCCTTTGGCTGGAGCTGAGCTGTCACAGGCAAACCTGTGAGACCCTGAGTCCCCCCTGCATCAGTACCAGACTTCAGCGCACTCAGCTGTCACTTACTGACCTCCTCAGTGCAGAAACAGAGCAGGAGCCAGGGCAGGGCAAAGGAAATCAGACAATATTGTGCTAGCTAAGTGTACTCAGTTTATAGCCTAAACACACGCCAGCCTTGTACCCCATTCACGTAATTTACAAAGGGTTTTCACTGCAGTACCTGTATTATTGCCTACCAGCAGCTTTGAAATTCCATGATAAATCACTGCCCTGAGGATTATAGAACCATTCATGTCTTCCACTGTTTGTCATGTTTGCTGTTACATTCAGAAGTGATTTTGGAAATAAATGCAGCAAAAAAAAAGCTACAAAAACCAATTGCTGGTGCTGCACAACAGCCTCATGTCTTAAACTTATAACAATTTGTATAAAAATAGCAATGGGTGAATAGAAAAGCACAAGCAAAGGAAATTTCCCCGTCACTACAGCAGCCAAGACATTCAGTCTTCACCAAAAATTTATCACCTCTATTTTAAAATCATCTTCAACTTGTTTCAAGTAACCACCATCATTCCTTCCCCCCTCAGTGTTTATTTAGCTGCAAGGCCACTACCTGGTCCACTTGAGAGTAGAAGTGAATGACAGGGCCCAGCACCATGGCTTTGTCCCATTTGGGGCTGCAATTTCAAACCCCTTGTTTCTTTCCTGTCCAGGTAGGTATAAAGAAGGTACATGAATGACTGTTGCAGAGAAGGGAATTAAACCAAGGAAAATTAGTCTAGTAGGAGTACTAGAGTAGTAAGTACAAGTATCCTAGTGTAAGAAATGCCTTGCAAGTCACAAGATCAGTCTAACCAGGATGTACCATTACAAAAGCTTTCTAAAAAATCAAAACTATAAATATTTTTTAATGCCATCAAACATACCAATAAAAATCATCACTAAGTGTCACTGTTTAGGCACAGTGCCTTTGTAAATACATTCAGGAGCACTTGTAGGCAAATGCAAATTTCAGAACTTGACGTTCTGCCAGCGTCCAGCTTGTTTCTGCATCAATTTCTCCATTGATTGAGTGATTTTGGACAGCGTTCAAATTCCAAACATAAATCAGTCCATTAAACAGTGATTGGAAAAGACAACACGATATATACTTCATGTGATTTCTTTTCTAGTGTTGTCTACACTAACAAAATAGAGTAACTGTAATTCTTTTAAGATCAGAAAAATATTCCAAGCTGTAGCACTGCAGCATTCAGCAATCTCTAAACAGCAGCAGGGTCCATTTCACTCAGGACCTTGTGCAGCTGCTTCTCCTTTCTGCTCACTTGCTGCTTCATGCTCTGGTGTCTCTGGAGCAGGGGTTAGGGTGCTCTCAGTGCTGTTCACAAGCAGCTTGGATTCCTGGTTATCAGCATCAGTTCCTAGTGTTGTTTTTGAAGAAATGTCATGAGGAAGATCAAGAGAAGGTAAGGATGGAATTGAAGGCAGGATGTCATCCAGTGTGGGCTGCTTGCCTGATCCTTCAGGATACGGGGTCAAACCATCAGAGTCCAAAGCTGAGGCATTTTCTGGGAAATGGAGATAGTTTGTAAAAAACCAAAACAAATCAGGGTAACAGACAGTGCCTCAACATTTTCATTTAAAGAAAGAGACCCACATTCTATAAACTTAAGGAAAAGCACATTAGATTTTTCCATGTCTAAACCTGATTTCTGCTACATTTCCATCCTATTTTTGCCATTCTTGCTGATTTTATTAAAATTTCCCTATTTCCCAAAACCGTGATGATGTTAAGCAAGCCTGAAGCTGGTGCCCTTCCAGAAATAAGATCTCAAGGAAATCTTGAGTGCACTTACCAAAATAAGCAGAGACTTCACGATCTGGCATTAATGTTTCAGGGCCTACAGCAGCCCCTGCTGCTGGCATGTTGAAGGAGGCAGGTGGGGACAGACTGGACACTTCTGTTAAGTTTGTGAACTCAGAAACTGAAATTCCAGACATATCTAGAAATCCTGAAGGAGAAAGCAAGTATTATTTAATTGAAACACAAAATCCTAGATTCAAAAGGACATGTTCTATCCAGACTGAAGTCAGTTAAGTCCCCTTCCCACTAAATGCAAACAAATGTAACTTATGTGGTACCTAAACTCTACAGCTCTGAAATTAAGGGAAGTCAAAAACCTCAAGGAAAACCAGTGCTCACAGTTCTGAATTTAAATCTCTAGCTTGTTTAAGACCATATTAGTTTATTTAGATGTCCTCTAAAGAATTGGTGAATAAAGCACCCAAGAAAACACACCTGGATCCATAACTCTCTGGAGAGGGGGAGGAGGAGAGAGGGAACTTTCTGGTGAGTAACCACTCATTTCTGTGGAATGATCTAAGTTCATAACTGTTTCAGAGCTGTCATTTTGAGAGGTAGGTGCCAACAATGGAGTCTGGAATAAGACAGCAAGAAGTAAAAAGATTATTTTACATCAGAAGCTTCACCTGTAGCCAACCCTCCCATGAAAGCATCCTGCCTCTCTCCACAATGCACCAGTTCAAAGAGAGAGAAGCTGTGATGTTGAAACTGAAAGTGAAACACCACTTAGGACATGTTCCAGTTCAGCCTTTTAAAGCCAGTCTGTTCTCAGAACTTGGTTCCTGGAGGTGTATCTTTCTCCTAGTGAAGCAGGTGTTCTACTATGATCCTCATTGACTGGCACAGCTGTAGGATGCAAGACTTGAAAATAGGGAGAAAATATCTGGCACAAATTTATATCAGCTGACACTGGTGACCTGGCATCAGCTCTCCCTTTCCCTTCACCCAACCCCATTTCATTCAAGCAAAATTGAATGCTGTTCTCAAATATTCTGCATTACCACTGTCCCAAACAGCAGAAAATTTTGAAACTCAAGAGAATGTGGCAAAGACTGGAATCTGTTTCTTTCCTACCTCTGTGTAACCATTAGTGGATGGCACAGGAGTTCCAGCTTCTGGTGAGGGTGAAGGTGATTTGCTTTCTGGCTTTTTCTTTGGAGTGATGGATTGTGTTGGAATTCTGTGCAAATAGCCATATCCAATACCACATCCTAAACTGTACAAGAGAAAAAAAATCAAGACAGAAAAAAGGTGCTCTGAAGAAAGCTAATATTTTAAATTTTGACTCTCTTAAACTAGAAGGGTTTGTCTTTTATCTGTAACAGGAAATACCTACCTACAAGGATTTCCACTCAGGAGTACTCAAGGAACACTGTGCAATCAACTTTGAGACATGTACATCTTAGCTTTCAGTGCATTATTTTATATCTTTACAAAATATTTAATCTGACCTGACATGGGTTTTGTTCTTGCTTTAGCTGAATGTTTTGACTATGAGAATGTAGATAAGAAATCTGCTAATGGGGAACTCAAGAAAGGAGTTTTGCCATTTGACTCAACTTGGACAGGATTAGATCCTGAATGTGCTGAATTCCTACTTCTAAGCTGATTTTTTTTTTTTTTTAATGGAAAGATTAACAGTTTTGGGTGACAAGTGTGAGGAAACAAGGCTTAACTTGGAAACACCAATAACTGATAGTAGTAATACCCCTAACAAGAGCTCATTTACAGCAAGTATAAAACCTGTCATCAAGAGAGATCAGTACCTTCCTTCTCCACCCCAAGCTCCATTGGGAGTCACAACTACCTCTCGGATGGAATCTGCCTCAGTGTTATAAACCATCAGCTTCAGTGGCCTCCCTTCATGGGATTCAATCAGGGAAAAGAAGTCCTCTNAAAAAAAAAAGTAGCAGTTAATAAACTCAAATGTGCAAGTCAACATTTTACATAGTTATTTACCCAATGTGAGATTAATTAAACACCCAGAGACAGAAAAATCACCAATGTAGTTTGATATTTAATGGCAACTTTGTTTTACTGTCAGACTAAAAAGAAAGATAATGTTTACCTTAACAATAAAGCTTCTGTCATAAACATCAACCTTCCAAAATCCCCCAACACCACCCCCATATGTTTGATTAGATTTATATTAAACCCAAATCCTACACCAGCCACTTGGCAGGCACAAAGACCATCACTCCCTGCTGCAGGGAACGTGCACCCTACCTCCTGCAGGATCTGATCAGATCCAACAACATAGTCAGTGTATGGCTGGAGACCTGCCAGGGCCGCAGGAGATGAAGGCTCCACATCCTGGGGAAGAAGGACATGAGTCATCTGCACCCACTGCAGGATTCAAACCACCAAGTTCAAAAACAACAGCTAACTCCCAGAGCAAGGAAGGAAAGGACATTTTGTTAATAGGATAAAAAGTTCTTGGATAGTCTACATCTACGTGTGACATCCGGTAAAACATGCTGAGTAAGGGAGGTGTAAAACTTGGGTAAGAAAATTTTACCAATTTAAAATTGAAGATGTTGAAAAATTGCACTTACTTAACCAAGCAGAAACATAAACATTCCTTCCTATTCAGCTCTACTCTTTTAGCTCTTCCTCTTAATTTTAAAATAAATTTGTGGTAGTTTTTGTAACACTAATATTATAATATTACCTTAATCGTTTAGCCAACACAGAGACATCACTCAGGCCAGAATTTTTTTTTGCTTTTGCCGTTGATTCTTCACCATTAAATGAAAAAAACCCTTCCCACCTACACTGTTTGGTTGGGATGGAATTCTTTTTGTCACTGGGAACCCTGACAGCCACCCACTCCTTTTCCCTCCTGAAATAGCTCAGACAAACCTTCAAGTCTGTGTTCCTTTCCTCTGTGTGAATGCATCACTGTACTTTACCTTACTGCTAAACATCACACTGTAAAATAGGGTTTCACAAATAAGAATGGGCCAGCCAAGAATTCCTCCTCACCAGAACGTGCCAGACATGTTCATTGGCTCCCTGGAAGCTGCAGAACCTCACGCTGGCTCCAAGGAGGCCTTGTCCTCCCCACATGTTACTGGGGATCACCTCCACCTCTCGGATTTTCATGGTTTTGATGTTATACACCTCCAGCTTCACTGCTTTCTCAGCATTTGCCTTCAGCAGGTCTTTCAACATATTGTTTTCCTTGTTCTGTAGAGCAGAGATACAGGATTAACATTATTTCTAGTTGCACCTGTAGCATCTGTGGCAGAATTTGAATACTAAGAACCAAAACTATCAAAGTTTAGGCTCTGTGATTCACAAATGGTCCCAGCAATTTCCAATTAATTTTTCTTTTACTAGAAAGCAGTCAGTACTGTCAACACACATCCCTTTACATAAATACTTCCTGTTATTCCATTTCATCACTGGCATTCCTGTCCCTTACAACTGCTATTAAATAATACTAGCAGTATCAGATGCCAACTGTGTGGTGTCACAATGAGCAGCAACATTTCACTTCGTGTCTCTGAACTCTATCCCTCTTCAACAGCCCTTCAAAGTCACTGCAAACTGACTGTGAAAGAATATCTTCATTTCTGTCATGTTAGAAGATTAAATGATCTTCCCCCAAAATATGCCCTTATAATCATCACTTCCAAAGAAAAGACATCTCCTCTGATAAAACCAAGACAAACTTAATGAATTCAGCTTGCATGTGGTTAGGGTGGAGCATATGAGGCAAAGCTCTGAGCCTTTTAAATAAACTAACAAAACCCCATCAAACCAAAACTCAGTTCTTCTCTCATAACACACAGGAACTGTGTTCTTGGTCTCAAAAGTATAAGTAGACAGGCTATGATTCTTTTTCATGTTTTATCAGATTTTGAAACAAGCTAAAGAAATGTTGAGCTCTTGACTCACCAGTTCAGTATTCCCCTTGTGGTAGAAGATATGTACGAATGAGCAATGACATAAACATTGTGTTAACCTGTTAAGAAGTTAAGGTGAGTCAAGGCATAAACAAAACATTTCCTTCAAACTTGGATCTAGCCAAAGAGAATTTGAGCACCTGCAAGTTTTACTTTACTTTTCATGTCCAATGTGAAAACTTTCTCTGCTTGTGACAGTTATGGCTTTTACCTTCCATCATCATACAGCACCCACAGTTCATGCAGGGTGGGAAAAAACAACACTGGAATTGTTTGAGACTTACAAGCCTCGTGTGTCCTATGGCAATGATGAAATCAAAGAAAGGTTCCAGTCCTCCTTGTTGGGCTGGGGAGTTCTCTTGAACCTGCAGAACACAACATTTTATTGTTATTCTACACTGATCTCCAGTTACATAAGTGAAAGTGTTAATCTTTACACTTGATTCAATATTTACTTTTTGAGCTGAGCAAGAGATAAGGCACCAAATGACTGCCCTCAAGAAGCAGTCCATAATCAGGACCTTACATAAAATTAGGATCTTACTTTTACGAAACTATGAAAAGATACCCAAATCAAGCTGTAAAAAGCGGGTTTTGAAGCCCATATAAGACACAAATGTTGTGATTCAGAGTTGACAGCCTGGAATTACTAAAGACTGAATACTTTGGAGAAAGGCTTAGTTTTCAACATGCTGCTGCAGGATTTTCTCCCATGGTTCTAACAACTTGAGCATGGTGAGAGTCCCCACTTGCACCAGAGCCATTCTTCCATGAACACAAGTGACAGCTGGGTTCCCACATTCCCAGCCCACTGGAACAGGAATATTTACACAGGTACACTACAAGCACACACCTGCCCACAAGTTCTAGTCAAGAAACTGCCACCACTTATAAAGATTCCTAAGAGCTTGGACATCTCCATTTCATTACAGCCAAAGTTGTGGTAGAAGAGATGCCAGCAATAGAGAGAATACTCATAAAACCCATTCATACCAGGAAAAAACCCACCAGAAGTTTGCAGATTAAAATCCACCCACTTCCAGGTACACTGACAAAACAAGATGGTGTTAAGGAATCACTGCAAACCTACTGACAGTTTGCTCTTGACTTCATTTTTTGTTAACTCAGCAGCCCTTAACCTAAAATATATTTGACTCCTGAGGGCCACCTCACAATTTAAGCACAAAATTACAAACCAGGCATCTAAACTGGGAAGTTCATTGCTAGGAAAGTTAAAACTCCTACCTCTTATATTTAGTCTGGTGTTACTAAAAAGTTAGATATATATTTTTACTTTTTTAAGTAAAGTTGTATTGGTATTGGGGCTTTTGCTGGCAAAACTGTCTATAAAAGTTATAAAAAATATTTAATAGCATAGTTACTTCAGCAAGAGTTTTCTAAAGCAAAAATAAGAATAAAAATCATACTTTATTTTTAAACAGTCAAGACTAAGCCCTGTAACCACAGCTGCAGAAGTATTAACTTTCATCACAACCCTGAACTGCATCCAAAGCAAACAGGCAGCTTTATCCTGATGCTGAGAAACACCGAATGCAGATGAAGTGGAAACAGCACGTGGCAGCAACTCTCCCATTCTTATTCCAGGGAGGGGAAATATCCACTAAAAGAAAACTCATACAAACAGCTGTTATCTACCCATCCTTAAACTTCCAGATACCCATTTACACCACCGTACGTGCAGACAATCTGCTAGAGAGAGGAGTTACAACAAACTTGCATCTACATCTGGGAGAGGCAGCCACGGAGGAAAGCACCGCTGGAGCGAGAATTAACCCCCTAACACCATGCTGGGAAGATCCACAGAGAAGGGAGCAGGGAAAGGAGGGAAGAAGGGGAACAGGGATAAAAGGAGAAGAGCAGAGAGAGAGAACATGAAGAGATGGAGGGAAGCAGAAAGAGAAGGGGAACGGGGACGGGAGCAGAGAGGAAAGGAAGGGACCAGGAAGGGAAGAAGCTCTGTTCTACTCTTAAACTGCTTCAAATTCCCGGAGAGCAGCCCCACAGGCTCCCCCAGGCACCCAGATCCCGCCAGGTCCCGGCCCCGAGCTCGCTGCAGCCGCCGGGACGGGCACCCGCTGGTACCGGGAGCGGCGCG
>WEIU01006289.1:487728-511875 GCA_013389925.1 Aegithalos caudatus | reverse complement strand
AGGGACACGGCGGAGCGATGTGGGAGCGTGGATCGACTCCGCGCCCTGGCGCGTGACCGGCGGGGAACGCCCCCTAGCGACAGGGGCGGGGCGGGAGAAGCGAGGCGTTGCTGCGGGGGGCGGTGAGGGGGCGTGGTTACCGCTGAAGGGGGCGTGGTTTGCTCTGAGGGGCGGGGCCAGGATCAGGGGCGGAGTCAGGGTTGCATTCCCAGAATCACAAAATCGCTGAATCAGGGAATTTTTTGAGGGGGAAAAAACTTTGAGATGACTGAATCCAACCTATCAGCCAGCGTGGCGACAGACCATGGCACTGAGTGCCATGTCCGCTTCCATAAAGCATCTCCAGGAATGCCACCTCCCTGGGCAGCCCATTCCAAAGTCTAATCAACCTTTCCTGTCAAGAAATTCCTCCTGATGTCCAACCTAAACCTCCCCTTAAGGCACAGATTAAGACTATGAAAAAAAAACCAAAACCCCAAACTGGTCCACTACTCTTCTTTTTCTAACAGCCTTTAAAAATCACCCCTCTGTTAGTATAATCCAGAAAGAGATTATTGCTAATTTTCTACCAACACTGTGTTTCTGTTCCTCTCCATAGGCAGAGAATTGTGCCCAAGAACAGCATTTCTACCAGATGAGACAATTTTTAGCACTAATAGCTGAGAGGTAAATCAATAGTCCAATATTGCTGTTTTATAAGTGGTAGATGATCACTAAGAGGTTGTGGTATTTCTACCCCTTGAAATTTCACGTCTGCCCCAGTGTGTTCTACTTAGGATGGGTCCTTCTGCCTTTAACTCATGAATGGAAAAGTTCTGAAAATTTTCAAAGCAGCAGAATTAATCTGAGAATTAATTTAAGTTATTATATTAATGTTGTTAAAATGTTAGTTATATTTCTTGCTTTAACATTTTCATTTCATATAAAAGTACTGATTTCATTAAAACTCCGTGATAGTACTGCTCTCTCCTCCAGGAGAGAGAACCTCCAGGTTCTCATTTTTCAAAGGAGCCATCCATATAATCTCTGTGGTTCAAGTGTGATGCATAAAAACAGAAAAAAAACACACAAAACCTGCTTTTTCCATCCTCTGCCTTTGCTTCCAAGTGAAATTCTTACATTCCCTATCACTTCAGGAGCTATTTATGCTTGAAAATCCACACACATTGGTTCATATTTATCCAAAGAAAGCACAGGATATTCTCAGGGGCCTTTTTAAGTAACTTTTCCCTGGAGTTGTCTCTAAGCTGTGACTGCAGATTTGTGCATTGCATTCATTGAGCAGATGGGAAGTAAAAGTATTCAGAAAAAAAAATTATGCCAAATGTTTATCTGTAGGATTTTTTTTTCAGTGTATATTTGAGAACCTTATCTCATAGTTTTATTTTCTATTAAACTTCTTTTCTCCAGAGTGTCTTTTGTACCAGGTGAGCCAATGAGGAGCTACAGTGTTGGCCGTGTAATTGTATTTTTACAAACAATAGAAATGAGAAACATTTCTTCAGATGTACCAAAAGTAGATGCCAGAGAAGAGAGTCTGAATCCAGTACTAAATTAGTATACTTAGGAAATACAAGACAGCAACAAAACATAACAAAAAAGCCAACCAACCAACCAACCAAACAAACAATCAAAACTTCAAAAAACAACAACAAAAAAAGAAAACTAGAGGAATTCTTTGCATTTGTGTTTATCACAGAAGGCAGGTAGAGGTTCCCATCCACAAACTTTCTTTGCATTGCCTTGTGTTAAGGTAGAGGTGAAAGAGCCCATGAACAGAGAAAATAAACTAAATTTGCAGGAATAGGTGGTACTTATCCCATCTTTCTGGAGGAACAGGGGAATGAGCTGGAATTCACCCCAAGCAGATGTTTTGTACTGCTTGCTTCAAGCACTTTGGCTGCAGGGGACTGGGAAATACTAAATATCTGATTTTTTAATAAGGAATTCTAGCAGAGATCTGAAGGGGAGCACTGTAAGCCTTAATAAAGTAAGAGAAATTCCAATAAGTAATATTTTAGTAGGTACCTGAGTATTATATTCTTGGGAAGAGACAACATGGCTCTGATAAAGGAATCTCCTGTCTCACACATCTGGAAATACAGAGAAAGGACCCATCTGCTTGCTAGGATTTCAAAACCTCCCTCATCAAAGCTTTATCTTGCTTTTTTTAAGGGAACTAAGCAATGAAACTATGCTTTGAGTTACGTTTATATTAATGAGTGGCTAAAAGATAAAAAGATTATGAGAGTGAATGATCACTGAAAGATCATTCAAAGAGTTATTGGAAAACCCAAACATTGGTTTTCCTCATAATCTAAAATCCTGGAAAGAGAGATAACACTGAGATGACAAAAGGTGTAAAAATTGTGTAAGGTGGTCTTTTTTTTTTTTTTTTTTTTTTTTTAACTTGTGCTTTTACATTTTGTTTGTCACAAGTTCCTGAATTTGTGGTCTGAATTTTTATGATCCGTTAGCCCAGTGTTTCCTGCACTTCTGCAGGTTAAATGAGAAGCTGTAGAACAAAAGAAAACTAGGGGTGATTTGGTAAATGTAGGCAGATTTTAAGTACTATTTTATCTAATTTACTAAAGAACCTAACACCAAAAATAGTGCTGCTGTCAATAAATTACTGAAAAAAAATCTAATCTGCCCCGGGCCACTCTTTTGCAGCAGTTTTGTTTGTTTGGAAAAATACTTTAGCTCATATTTATTCAACACTTGAGCAGCACTTCCATATTAAATTTGTCAGCTTACCCAGAGCCCAAAGACTCCAATAAATTATTAATGAGCAGCATTGCATAGCAGGATTTGTAGTGACACATTGTGTCTATTCACAGAGAGAAATCAAGGTTTATTTTCACGGGGCTCCCTGAGGATGATTCTGTGCTGCATTAAAGGTTTATTTTAAATGGTTTCATTGGTGTTACTGGAACATCAGCACAAGAGTGTTTCAGACACTAGAGAAGAAAGTTATTTATTCTTTAAGAGGTAATCGATTTTAGGAAAACAAAGATCTGTCAGTGGAAAATTATATATATAATATGTATATGAATATATGATGTTGTATATTCAGTGTGACTTTTTGAAAAAATATTTAATTTTTTAAAAATATACTTTCTAAAGGAGAAAACTTACTGCTTTACTTTCCAATCTGGCAAATGATGAACAATTTTGATTTCAGCACCACAATCTGAGAAGCCCTGGATGTCTGTTTCAAGCATTTGGAGGATTTTTTTGTTGTTGTCTTGTTTATTTTGTGGGTTTTTTTTTTTGTTTGTGGGGTTGTTTGGTTTTTTTTTGTGGGTTTTTTTGAGTATTGTTGCTGTGACATCACTTTTCAAACCTTTACACATTTAACATATTTTTGGTTTAGTCTTTAGAATTTGAATATATTTTTGGTTTAGATTTTGAGGCTAGTTTAGAGCTGTAAAATCAAAGAAACAGGAAGAATGTGGGGAATAATTAATTATATTATCAAAAATGTTTTTATAGCTAATGGATAAAAATGATGAAGGACTTGACAGAAGGCTGAAAATGTCTCCTGGATTTTGAGAGGCAGTGTATCAATGGTGTTTCATCCACAACAAGGCAGAAGGCCTCACTATTTAAAAAGGAAAATGAGATAATTAGACTTTTGGCCAAATATGAATAAGTATAAATATGCAAAAACAAATGTATACTGTAACTTAGTTTATAATTATCTAGATTACATTTCTTGTTTACTATAAAATCTGAGATAATTAATTGATTTATTTTTTTAGTGAATATTTCTATATTATTCCAAAACTTTTTCAGACAGGGAAGAAAGTTTATTTGTTTCTACAGAGGGAAAATAAAATAATGGTTGGAGGTAACATGGTTTCATTGTGTCTACTTACATTTGGTTGTAACTTTGGAATTACTTTGATATAATTATATATGCCAGAGGCAAGGAAGCTGGAATTAAAGAGCTTTCTGAACAGGTCTTACTTAGTGCTCCACTAGGAGGCAAATCCTGATCTAGTGACAAAAAAGTACAAGGACTTTAAGATTTTCCAGCCTCTTCTCCCTGTGTTTTTTTCTGTAATTATTATTTTCTCATTGGTTGTGTTGTACAGGAAACAGTCTGCATTTAAAAGTTCAAGTTTTTTGCATTTAAGAGTTTCTGAAAACTACCAAAGGAGACTTTTTGGTCCCATGTGACACTGAACAGAAGTGGCACATTCATGTCATAAAGACTGGTAAATCCCTAACTTGTGGGTGAAAATTTCTTAGCAAACACCTTTTGAAATTTAACTTTTTAAAATTTTATTCTGATAATTGTGTATTAAACAGTGAAAATAGGACTGTATTGTTGGTAATAAATAGCTAAGATTATTATTTTAGGCATTCTCCAAAAGAGTTTGTTCACAGAAGATTTTCCTTTTATGATAAAATTAGGTAATTGGTAGTGCAAGGTTAAAACCATAACAAGTGGCAGAAAATCAGAAGTATATTGTGGTTGTTACAGGGTTTTAAGCTACTACAAATACTGCAGTGTTATGGCATTTCCACACAATGGTATCTGCACCAGGTCTTCGCTTTTGCAGATACTGAATTTTGAGAGAAATGTCATTTGTCATTCATGGCAATGGAACTAAAACAATGTCACACAGAGCTGGCAGATCCTGCAGGGAATTGTACACTTTAAATGCTTATTTTTCAAAGCTCTTTGTGTGCTTAGCACTTACAGCTTGCCTGCAATATCAGTCTTTTCTAAAGGTTCCTGTGTAAATGTGAAATGTGTGTTGACTGCCCTACATTTAGATCTGTAGATACAGTATAAAAAGGTGCAGCTGAGCTAGTTGTAGGTTTCTTTTTTCAGTCAGTGGAGAAAAAAACAGGCAATTCTTGACTGTAGCTATCATCAAATATTTCTCAAGCCTGTTGTAGAAGTAATTTTTCAGTATGACAGAAGGATTGTGTAGTAGAAAGATTTTGGCTTCTTTCAGAACGGCTGCACTGTAGAACTCATCAGAAATTATAAAGTAATAACATTCAAAATCTCAAAGGATTATGTTTTCAAATATTGACTGTCTAAAATCAGTAAGCTTCAGAAGTAAGCCTGCAATACAGAGGAAATTTTATGAATGAGTTCCATTAGTCGAGTGATGAAAAATATTAATAGATTATTAGTTCTTCTCTCATTAACAATGCAAAATATTTATGCACTGATATGCCTATAATAAATTTCAGGATTATGAAAGAAGTTGACCCTAAACAATGTTTTGGTCAACATAATTGGGAATAGGAATTCAACATTACAGAGGACAATAATGTTTACAGAAATTCACTACTCAAAATAAAAAGGAAGAGCACCTTATAGATCAAACCTGTTTAAGCTGCATTTTCTTAAGGAGATTCATTTCATCTTCCACTTGTGCACATAATTTGCAGGATCTTTATCATGTGAACAATTGAATTTAGTCCTGAACAATTATGTATCTGATGGAATTATCCACTTCACTGGCAAATATTAATAAATCAGTCACAATCCTCAATCATATTTATACCTCTTGGAAGGCATGCACAGGATGCTTATGAATGGGAATTCTAACAGTGATTAGACAACATTTTCATATATGCATCATACATACACAATTTAAATGATCATCACCTTGTTAACAGTATCACCTCTTCAGAACTTGTAAAGCATTGATTCTTTTAACCTTGGAGAAGCATAAAGAAATATAATTCTACATTTAAGAGTTGCCAGGCAGAGGCAGGGGTTCAGCTGTGTCCAGTTTTGTGGATTTTGTTGTACTGATGTGTTTCAAGCTCCCTCTTGTATTTACAAGAGAGGATTTCTATTTTGTATAAATAAAATGTTGATGGTAAAGGAAGTTGTGGTGCTTCCTAACCTCTAGAGTGCAGCTACATTCAGTACAGTTGTATAGAGCATTATATGAGTTTAACAGTCTGATTTTTCTTATTACTAAGCCTTGCAGAGTCTACCCAGCTTATTCTTTTGTTTCCTTTCCTGTGCCCCTATTCCGGTGCTATCAGAGCTGCTCGGGTTGGTAGGCAAAGGTATTTCCTGTGCAAACAGAGCCCTTGGAAATGTTCCAGCATTTAAGCAGCACTGCTGGGTGCAGGAGCTGCTCAGCTGGGTTGGTAGCAGTCAGTAATGCAGCCATCAGCACACTGGAATAACTGGGATTTGGGGATAGGTCACCTCAGAGCTTCGAGGGTGAAGGTGAAGTTTCCAGCCAGTCATTGAATCCTCTGGTTTGGACCAGGAAAAGGTGATTTCAATGTCCCCTTCCCTTCCAAAGGACATACAGACACAAATGAAACTGCTCTGAAAAACTTTCAGAAATTCTTGTGGTGGTTTCTTTATTTTCTTTCACTCTTCATTGTTGCTGCAGGTTTTTGAAGCACAGCAGAGGACACAGAACCCTGACCCTTCCTGACCCTTCCAAATAGCCAGGACCAATTTCTTCCCAGCAGAATTTGGCAATGATTAATGTCCAGCACCATCAGCATCAGAACTCTGTACAAGCTGCTGAAAGCTATAAAGATGCAACCACCTCTACTCCAACAGATAGTAAAAAAAGTATTTTCAAAAATCTCGATCAGCATCTCACTATACAAGGTGAGAAAAGTTGTTCTTTTGGTGTCACAGCCTCCAAAATATAGAAAAGGAAATGTTGCTTAATTTTTCCAAAACCATGGAATTACCACAGGGGAATTCTTAAATTGTATTTCTGGCATTGGAATGTAATAACAACCAAAAAGGAACATAAATTTAAAAAGGAAATCCAGCCACGTTAGCAATTTTTGTACTTATTTTTCCATTAAATAAAATGTATCAAATGGAAAAACATTTTGAAATTCATATGTAACACAGTAAATCATTAGAAGAGAGCATCATATTCCAAATATAAAAATCAGGTCACACTCAAGAAAAGAGAAAATTGCTCAGGTATAGTTTTCTACTCTCAGTAAAAGCCAGTCTTAAAGCCCATAAAGTATTGGTATGGAAAAACTCCCATTTACATTTTTGAATGTTTGATTCTCAGGGCCATTAACTGCAGAAAATTGCATTGAATTAAGTATGAATTCCATCTACACTTTTACTGAGAATTAATGATATGCAACGTATCACAAGCTTTAATGTCTTGCAGCTTCATTTAAATAGAACATTTTGCAGGATTGCTCTGATTTTCAAAGAGAGGCCATCTCCTCGTTATTTGTACTTGACTTACTCCGTGTTTCCTCTACTTGTTTATTCATGATAGAAATTATGTTAGGCCTGTCACTTCAGATAATTAATGATGCACAAGGAAAATCAGTAAAGAATACCCTTGGCTGATTATTCATAATTACTCAGATACTGCAATAGTTGTACTAATGGGGAAATCTATCTTTGATTTAATTATAAAACTAGATTGAAATTGTTTTGGAAAAAAAATTGATCTACTCTGTTTCTGTCTTTTATGATAGAACTCAGAGAGAAAATAAGAGGCTCTTGATAGTTATTACAATTGTTATCTAAATACTTCATTTTTAATTACTTCTTATTTTCTCAGACAATAATGAAGTTGGCTTATTTTAATTTGGGTGATTGATTGTCAAGATGCAATAACTGTTTCTCCAGTCTACACACCAGCACACTGTTTTTACATAAAAGCACCAAGCAGGAAATTGCTCCATGAGACAGGTTGGCATCACTAATTTTTTTCCAGAGAAAGTCATAGAAAAGGAGTAAAGAAATTAAAATTATGAAAATGAGAGATCTGTATTCCCTAAATACTTTCTGTAGGACAGAAAAAAAATCGCTCAATAGACACATCTAAAAATAGAAGAAATACCAAAGTGGTGACCCTGATCCATCCATCCATTACAGTGTGACACCTAATGATGGGTTTGGAGCTCTTCCTATAAAGGAGAAATGTCCTACATGCTTTTTGAGATGGTAATATTTGTTCTTTTTATTATCTATTCTGATAGTATTTTAAAGTAAAAAAATTTGGAATATTGTTTAATGCCAATTCATGTGCAGGGTTTTTTATTTGTTCATCTCCTTTTATTTTCACAAGTTTTTGTATTCTAGATGAGAAGAGATCTCATGTCAAGAAACCAAAATATGAACAGGCAATAAACCTTTATCAGAATGTTGTATAGAAATCATAAGTATATAACATTAAATGAGCTTGAAAATTGTGATTTTAGTCAGATTTCCACTCCAAGTTTAAAAAAAAAAAAAACTTACAAAAATATGAAAACTCTGTTTTCTCAATTTCACCTACAAAATTTTCCCCTTCTGGGTAAAATCCAGGATTTCACAAGAGTTTCATGTAGTGTGACATGGAGAATTAATAGATTTGACAGTTTTGGAAAGGCTTTCTACTTCTAGAAGCTGGAGATGTCAGCAGCATCTGAATTCCTCTTGGCTCTGTGGCTCTGCCATTATTTCTTTTAAAAACTGTACTCTTTTCCCAAGAGAAAAGCAGTATTGCTCTAACTGATTAGTTACAGGCACAAAACAAAAAAATGTCTGCATGATTTAAGTCAATATTTAATTTTTTTCAGATCTGATATCATCTGAGTTATTGTAAGGCAGCAATAAAATGTACTTTAATGCTTAATAATTTTTAGGTCACTTTTCAGCCCTGGAAATATTAAAATTGCTGAGAAGTAGTAACCTTAATAAACCTAGAAAAGAATTAAAAAAAAAAATTAAAGCTATTTGGAATGCTGAAGAAAAAATAAATTTTGGAATCTGGCTGTAACTACTTCAAAGGACTCCACTGCTGGTATGGCATGCAAGGGAATGTTTGTGGGTTTGGGCTGTTCAGAGCAACACCTCTGTGCAGTTCGTGTGGCTGCTGTAAGGCTCAGTTTGTAACCCAGATTGTTTGTAACTGGAATCTGTTCCCGTCTTTAGGGATTTCCTCGAGTTTGCTCAGGGTAGCTCCCTGCAGGCTGGGATTTGTGTGAGAGTTGGATGGCACAGATCTTTTATCCTGCGTGGGGCTGGCAGCAGTGGATGAAAAGCACAGTAAAGTGTTCATTATTTAGATGTGCATTTTTTTAAATTTACTTCTGTAAACACTGATGTCCAACTAAAAAGCCTCTCAAGGACTTGCTCTGCTGAAATGGGGTGGTCCTGGTCCTCCTCCAGCCTTAATTCTCACCACAGGGTCTCACCTGCCCCTTTAATTCTGCACCCGCTTCAGCTTTCTAAACCAACAGGGAATCAACCAGCAAAACCAGGAATACAGTTTCCCTGGGCCAGTAAATCAAACCCCTTCACCCCGTGAGAGGAAAGGTTCCAGAGCTCAAGGCGAGTGAGGGATCTGTTGCCAGGAACAGCGATAAGAAGTCACTCCTTTTGCAGCAACAAGCTGTCGGAGCAGCTCAGCCGTGCCTGTAACATCACCCTCGGCACAGCCGATCATCACCTCTGAGCCGTGCAAGTACCTGGAAATGGAGAGCCCACGAGTCAGTGCCCTAATGCTCCGCTGATAAATAAATTATCCTCCGCAGCTGCTCCGAGGGATTGCTCCTTCTTCCAGAGCGCGCTTGTTAAAGGGAGCGATCTTTATCAACACCGCGCTTGATTTTATTGTATCATCATCGCCGCCGTGCAGGTGTCTCCTTGTGGATGGCGTTAAACAGCTCAGCGAACACCTGCCACCACCCAGAAAATCTCCTCCTGAACAAAGGGGGCTTTGTGCATATAGCAGAGCGCAGGGGTGTGCCGCGATTTCGGGGTGAGAGGGGGAGCATCAGCTTGGAGATTTAAGGGCGAAGTTTGGAGAAATGCAGGCATCTGTGTCCCAGGGAGAGATTTGAACTGGCAGATTTCCAGCAACACATGCCATTGACAGAGTTTAAATTTATTTAGTGCCTGACAGAAGTACTTCATTAATTGCAGAGGCACTCCTTGTCTAAGCGTATAATCAGAAAAAAGGTGCTTAAGCTGTCATGATTCAATGCAAGAGTTGTGGTACTTGGGGAAAAGTAAACAAACTAATTTTCCTCCGAGGCTGACTTCTTTCTTGGCAGAGTTTATATGCTTAGTGCCTGATTTGTCTCTTTTTTAAGTGGTTGATTTTCCATTAATCTGTGCATCAGAACTGGCAAGCACATGATGTGTAAAACTGAAAAAACTGTGAAGCTATAAATGGCATATGAAGGATGGCATATGTATGAGAAAACCTGTACACTCATCAATATATTGTAAAAAGTTATACATCTATCTGAAAGAAAAACGTGCATTTATTGTTTATAAATTTATATGCAGACCTATGCTCACTGCAGATATTTCAAAATTCTCTTTTTATAAAACAGCTTTGCTCTTTCATGGTGCTTTATATAGGTAAATATGGAAACTTTATGTTGAGAAGATAAGGTCCGTCTCTGTTTTTTTACAAATAGGCACATGGACAATCTAATCAAGTTCTGAGATCATTTGGGAAAGCTGGAAAGGACAGAGAGCTATGAACAGTGTGCTTCAGATTTGTCCAGATCCTCTGAGGCTTTGGCTCTTCATGTGGTAGAGGACCACAACTCCGCTGACAGATTGTTCATAACTTCTGGAAGTGATTTTTTCTGCTCTGGTGAACTTAACCATTCCTTCCTTTGTTTGGGATAAGGCTGCATTCCCAAGCTTTTTCTCTATCAAATCCAACACTTGTACATGTAGGGCCGTCTATAAGGAGGGTTGGCTTGCTATCCTGAGGATTTCCTGTGCATTTCCATTTAACTATCAAGTACAGAACTCATTTGTGCAGTTCTTTTCCAGCGCTTGAACCAATCTCTGACACTTTGAAAAGGACTAATTTGATTCACCATTTCCAAGGAGTTATCCTGTTATTCTGCAGGGAGAGAACAATGTGCCACTGTGTCCTCAACTCCTCTAAAGCTCACAATGTTCTCTTTGGTCCAGTCACTGTGAGCTCTTCAAGAACAGCATGGACCTTTCAGAAGCTGGCAGTACTGACAGTACCCTGTGCTTTGTGCTTGAGGACCTTGGCATGGCCTTTAACACCAAAACAAGCATTTTGAATTTGTGTTCCAGGTGTCAAAGCCATTTTCTCTTTCCTTTCCATTCCCCCCCTTTCTGCACCAGCACATGCTCAGTACAAAGCTGTCAGCTCTGTTACCCGAGAGCCAGAAGTGTTCAGCATCCTACCCTGGAACTGCACAAATAACTTCTCCTGCAGCCCTTTTCCTTGGATTTCTCTGGGCAGGATGGAGATTCCAGTCAGGACCTGCCACTGCTGCAGGTGGACATCTTACCCTAAAATACCAAAACTCATCTAAAAATATTTCAAGGGCAGAGTTCCTAATGGCTATTTGGTACTATTAAAGAGTAGAGGAGGCTGGGAAACCACTGAAGGTGGTTCAAACACAGTGATTCAAACACTTATTAAAATTTGCCGTGGAAAATCCTCATTAGGATAGTGGTCTACTGTCTTCTGGTGTCAGTCAGGTTGAATTATGTTGTTTACCATGGGTCAGAACCATGGCCATGAGTAGAGAACTCTGTTGCTCAACTGCTTTGCAGCATTCAGACTCTTTTCAAAGGTAATATTGCTCATCACAACACTTGAGGGTGAAAAGATTAATTGCAACACTTTGCATCAGCATCAGGTTTACAAAGGATCTTACCAGGGTTTCAGCTGATGAAAAAAATTCATTCTGAATCTATTAGTAACAAAATGGGTGGCACACATTATTTATTCCTGAGTCCTGCTGGCAAGACACATCTCACATCCATGTGGTTAAACTCTTTTATCTCTAAACAAGAGTGTGTGCAACCCAGTTGCCTACTGGAATCATTCCTGGCCCACATTATGCTCTAAAATGTGACCAAGTATTGTCTGGGACTGTGGTGGCTGATGTGTGTGGCAAAACCACACCAGGAACTGTGCAGTTTCACAACATAGGCAGCAGAAAGAAATACCAAGCCTTGGGTTCTGATGCAGTTTAGTTCTTGGTGTAGAAAGAGATCTGAGTCTGAAAATATGTGTGGAAAAGTTCCCTTGGAGCCAGATAAACCTCTGAATCAACCTTTGGTTTGGGATTGGTGATCTTGAAAATGCTGAGCATGGAACTGATCAGCTCTCCTGAGCATTTCACCAGTTCATCAGCATGAACATCCCTTTTTGTACAAAAAGTCCTGGGCTTTTATTTCTCCATGACAAACATGGATGTGTCAGGATGCCTTTCATATTATTTTTGCTACTCTAGTTAACAGTCATGTTTGCTTCTTTGCCTGGTTGGAAGGATCATCCCAAGCTCAAAATTTGTCATGTTTGGGAATATCCCAAAGGCCTACATAAAGAAAATCCATCAACCCCACACAGTAATAGGTAATCCTACTGCTGTGATATCAACAGGTAAGATACTACAAGGTTCCCATCTTCTTTGCCAGCAAGCACTTACCATTAAGTTTAACAGCAAGGAACTCATTTTCCAAGAGCTCCAAACACAGCAGTGAAAGTGCTGATTTAAAGTGCTGGCCATTACATGGGGAGTGGGGGAAGAAGGGAGGAACTGCATCCTAAACAACTCAGCTCAAGCAGGACCAAGTGCAAGGACCAGAGTAGCTCTCACAGGGAACAGCCCCAGGTGAGGCTTCTCAGGTGCTTTTGATGCCTTGGGAAGGCTGACCTGGAACAGAGACTGGACAGAGATAAGACAATAAAGTAGGTATTTATTAAAAGGCCTTTAAGGGTACACCTTGGGCAGGACAACAGCCTGGCCAGGGCTACACCCAAGGTGGACCCAAAATGGTCACAAAATAGACAAACAGTTATAAGGTCTCACACTTTGATAAATGTTGGTCCATTTGCACATTGGGATTTCATTGTCCAATTACAACTTTGAGTTATGAAGAGAGGAACCATTGTTTGTGCTTTTGGGCCTGAAAACTTATAACCATCATCCCTGGTCTCAGTCTGGGAAAGGATTTGTTTTGTCTACCTATCCTATGAAGAGAGCTGACTAACATTTAATATGAGGCTCAGAACTGCACCCCTAGGCAGAACAGAATCTCAAAAATATGAAAGCTAAAACTTAAGGCATCACTTTTTCTTCTCATTTAGCATTTCCCAATGGAGCGGTTTCCACAGCAGTCTGACTCAAGCTCTCAGCTCCGCTGTGTCAGAGCTGGCCCTGAGCAGGGCCAGCTGAGTTCCCAGGACTGGGAAGGCAGGGCTGAAGCACCTGCTGGTGCACACACAACCCTTGCCAAGTGGGGTTTGCCAGCAGGGATTCAACTGGTCCTAGTCTGGCCAAGTATCTTCTTCTGGTTTGGAGGTACCCAGTCAGTCCATGAGCTATGTTCTTCCTTCCAGCCTTTCTTGTACTTGCTTCAGGCCAGGCATGCCATCCCTGGCTCTGTCTAATGTGCTGGTGTTGGTTTTCCTGCTGGATGAGAGCACACCTGCAACTTCCCAGCAAGGGAAATCCCGATCCTTGGGGAAAAACAACTTTGCTTTGCATTCAGGTACATGTGTTCTTCAGCTGCTGTCTTCTCAGGGGCTCTTGTTGGTTTGGCTGGAACATGTGGCACTGTAAACACAGTGAAACTGCAGCTAAACTACACCAACCAGAGAAAACTGAGCCACATCCACACATCCACATATCTACACATCCACACGTGGAAGCACTCAGCCTTTTTCTGCTCTTCATGTTGAGCTTCCTGACACTGACTGAAATCCTGTCCTTTGAGATATGTTTTTGTGTGTATATTCCTGCATCCATCCAATACTTTGAGGCCACAAGTTGTTTTTTTTCTTCCAGAAATTCTGATATTGAGAAAAACATGTATGGCAGGGTGTGTGCCTTTCTTTTTTACACCAGCACAAGTGATGTCAGAAAGAAGAAAGGAGGGAAGATAAGAGAAAGGTGCCTTGATGCTATTCCCTGAGCATACAACTGAGATAAAAATTTGTCAGTCTTGAGTGCATGAATACACATGCAGGAAAAGCACAAATGTACGTACTGACAACCCACTTAGATACAGAGCATTAATTTTTAGATATTCTTTTTTTAAAAACATCTTTTCATTAAAAAAAAATAAATGAAATTCTAGCACTTCTAAAAAGCTCCATGCTGCAAGAGTAGGATGGAATCAGCTACAGAGCAGGTGTGCAGACCATAGCAGTTTAAGGTGATGAATTTCCAGTCTGAGGCAAGGCGTGATTTATGAGATAATTAGAAAACTAAATGCATAACCACTCTGTTTACACATGCGGCAGTCCGGATTTATAGAGAAAAACTGCATTTTGCTTTATATTTAGTCACTATCTGAGAAACTGGGAAATGTCAGTGAGAATTAAATGTTGTTGTAATTGAGATAAATAGAAGGAAGAGGGGCAACAGGGTGTAAGAACAGCAGAAAAAGTGATTAAAGGAGTTTTGTCCTCGTTTGCAAGAGGGCTCAAATCATCTCAAGACATTACAGGATACTATGTAATGGTTACTACAGATAGAAAGGTGCAAAAAAAGCTCTCAGTCTACTTGTAGAAATTGAAAAAAAAGTTGAAATAGTCTTTAGATATTTTCATGCACATTTCTTCCTGTTACAAAATGCACATAAGCTCCTGATTTGCTTTTCCACCTTTTTTCTTCACAGTGAATAACATTTTCTTTTTCACTTTAAACAAAAAGCACATTGAAATACTATATATGAATGTTTTTACTACTTTTTCCATGTTGAGTAAGGACTCAGAGAAAGAATGTAAGCTGTTTATCTTGTATTTTTTCCTCTTAAGGTCAAAATGAGCTTTTCCAGTAAGCACAGTGGGCGAGATTCTGAGGTCATGAATACTAAATTTTTCCTTTAATTTCAGTGGAGTTAGGAGTGTTTATAATGTTCCACAGACTAATTTTTTTAAAGCATGCAATTTATTTGCTTGTAGAAAAATCATACCCATAACTCTTAAGAGTTTTGAAAATTGTGGATTTCAGTAAACTGCTTTCTAGTGCAATGGTTACTTAATTACTGTAACAGGAGACTGAGTTCTAGACTGAAGGTTCTGCAGAATCTGGAGCAAGATCCAGCTACTCTGCTATTAGAAGTAAACAAATAAGACATTATTTCTCAAGACTTTCCTTTCAGTTCTGTGTGGTGCTTAAATAATTTGAATTATTGATGTTTTGCTCCTCTCTTTAGATTTTTCAACGTAATCAAATCGATATTGAGGAATAACAGTGTGAAATTAAAACTTACTGAGCACTTTGGTTTGACCCAACAAAACATTTCATTACGAGCTGCAAATGAACAGATAATGATTTTAATGGAGCTTTATGAATGCTCAAAGTTAATAATCAATCATTAAACATATTAAAGCAGGTAGCAAGGTTTGCTGCTTAGAGGAGCTCTTTGACCTTGATTTGATGAGCAGTGTTTTGGATAATTAAGAATCTAACCATCCTAATTCTTCATACAGCACCCAGCTGTAAGATGTTATCCCTGAAAATTGTATCATTGCCTTACCAGGGGAGATGATTTTCTTTTTGCATCTTCTGCACTCAGACAAACTGAAAAGCTTTCATGGGGGGTTTAATGATAAGAACATTTGATTCATCTATTCCATCTAGTTAGTCAATAATATGTTGCCCTAATATAAAGATTTAATACAGAGATTTTACATTTAATATATAAATTCATTTTAAATGAGATTCTATCTGTAGAAATTCAGGTACACGGCTGTGCCACTGCCCCACCACCATCATGGGGAAGAATTTCTTCCTAAATATCTAATCCAAACCTTCCCTCTGTCAGTTTGAAGCCATTTTCCCTTGTCAGAAGTCCCTCTCCAAGTCCCTTGTAGCTTCTTTAGCTGCTGGAAGGTGTTCTAAAGTGCTCTTTTCTTGGAAGGAAAACATTCAAATTATTTTGACATTGACCCAAGTCCATGTGGTACTTAAAAGAGAGTTCCAAGGCCAGAATTCAACTCAAACAACTAGCAAAAAAACCCCTGGGTGTTGTCAGATGCTGCTGATGATAAAAAAGTGGGGTGTTAGTTGTTGTTACTCATGTCCCCACTCACTGAGCCTTATGCACTGGTTTACTCTCTGGGTAGAACATGTGCCAAAGCAGTCCTGAATACATCACCTCCCCAGATGGTGCAGAAAGGCTTTAAATAAAACCATGAACCCTGTTGTTATAAATGTGTACTATGGAGTTGGCTTTTCACAAATATTGAGATGAATGCTATATGTATAATGTGGGAAAGTTGTACTATATTTTCTTATATTAACAGTGTTTAGAAATGTGATGAATGTATATTTTCTGATTGTAACATAGTGCTAACAGTAAAAGACTAGGTTTTTTCTTTGTAACATCTAAACTGGCCAAACCAGAAGATAAGGAGAGTCATCCTGCATTCCTGCATGGAGATTGTTGACCAAAGCTATGGAACCTCTGTTATCAAGTATCTTATCCAAATGGAGATAAGCAAAACCTTGAGAGAAGAGTTTATGGCACCTATGATTCAGAGTGGAGCCATCCAGATTAATCTTCCAGATAAAATGATTGGGGAGAGTTGAAACTGAAAATGATACCCAGAAAGAGTGTTTGAATCATGCATTAGGATCTACTGAATATGTAACACAGAGATCCTTAAAACAAAAGATCTGAAGGGCTAAGGGGTGCTGGTTGGCTTGGTGCCAGGCACCCTTGACCGAGAAAAATGTTTTTGCTTTATTTTCTGTCTCCTAATTGTCTATTTTTAAATTTTTTATTAAACTTATAAATTCTTCTAAGAAAGTGAACCTCATTTTTCACACCTGTCAAATGCAGTAGTCTGTGTTAAGAGCATTATATAAGGCCTGACATCTCCAACTAGTCCCAGAAGCTGGGATTTCTGCCCAGCTGCTGGAACCCAGTCTGGTGTGCCCTCAGTGGGAACACCAGGGACTCATACCTCATACCTGTGATCTCCTCCTCGCCTCCAAGTCACAGAATCATGGAATCATTAAGGCTGGAAAAGACCTCTAAAATCACAAAGTCCAAACACTTGTCCTTCACAGCCCCCTTGAGCACCCCAAATCCTCGAGTTCACCTTCTTTTTCCCTTCTTATCAGTTGCACCTTCCCAATTAGCTCCCTCCAAAGCTCAGCCTGTAGTTAGTTCCTTGGTGGCCCACAGTGCTGGTCCAGACATTTTTGTTCTTCATCCCCACCCTGTTCATCCATTGTCTGCCAGGTCTGTGTCCCTGTGTTTTGTTTATCTCTTTACCTTTTATTGTTATCCCCTCTGAACTAGGAAGCTCTTGATCTTGTAACTTGCTCTCCTGTTCCACGTGCTTTTGACAGTCTGTCCATCAAGCTTGTTTAAAAAATCACTCTCAGAGCCGTTTCTGTGTGCATTAGAACTTCCCTCCACCTCAGCCGCCCTGTGAATTTATCAGGCAGCATTTCTGAACCTCAACTTCCTGATAAATTTATCAGGTACTATTTCTCATGAACATGTACTTCCCAGGGTGTGCCAAACTGGGATGTTGTTCAGTCCATTGCCCTCTCCATCAAACATCATCTTGTGAAACATCACTAAGTATGGATTAAGGGTCTGTATTTAATGAGACCAACTTTAAATCTTTAAATAAACATTTTAAACATTAAAGTGAGTAAATATATATTTTATGTTTGGAATTCAGTTTGTGCTTTAAGGCCTCCCTAAAAGATGACTTTATCTTCATTTCTGTGCTCAATAGCTTGCACTGGATCTCTTCAAGTCCACCCAAATATCCTTATTTGCTGTACAGTCCTGGAATCTTTCCCCAAGATCCTTCCTATCCCCCAAAACCCCCTTATCACTCCTAAAATATCCTGCTTACCTAGAAAATGCCTCTGTCATCAAAATATTGAATCGTGATCCTCTGTGAAGAAGGACAAAAGGCTGTATACTAATAAAACAGTCCTAGATCACTAATTATTGAAACAATGCCAGAGGTCCAATTAACTAAGAGCGCTAGAGCACCAGCTCAGATGTTCTGCTTTTCCTGGACAGAAAACACACTCTGGCAAACACTGGTTTGAACCAGCCCATGCTCCTCATAGCAACTTTTACACATGGTTTGGAAAGCCAGAATGGACAAGGGCCCAGAGGGAACAGGGATGAGGTCTTTCTGTTCCAGAGATAAGACGGTTTTCCCATATGGACACAAACAGGGCTGCTTGAGTTGGTTTTGTGGTGTTGGAGTTGGACTCAATGATCCTTGTGGGTCCCAGAGGGAAATGCAGACATCCCTCAAGAGTTCTGCATTGAAACAAAGCCTGGAGTGGAGGAATTCTGAAAACAGCTGTAATCCATCATCCCCAATGTAATTTATTTCTCCTTTGGGCATTACAACACAGCCCAGCATCAAAGCCACAGTGCTGATGGCGTGTGCATGGCTGTGGAGGACACATTATGGACAAACAACTGCTCAAGATAAATGCCTGATGTCCAAAAGAGAACAACTGCATTCTTAAACATGGCTGCATGTAGGGGACACATAAAGCCTTTCGAAAAATAAATTAGTGGTAGGAAATGAGTGAACTGGACAGGCCTAACAGGGATGATGAATGCAGTGAAGGTGAGGGAAGAGACTGCTGGCATAGGAGGCCACTTTCTGACCTCCTAACAAAACTACCTGGGAGCTAAAAATGATCTGTGGTGTAAAGAGGAAAATGTGCTCAAGGACTAAAAGAGGGTCTCAGTGTTGAAATATCACACTGAACTTTTTATGGCTCCCACTAAAATAAAAATGATTTGTGAAAGAGGACTTTAGGGATTATATGGGAAAGGTCTGGATCATGCATTCCATGGAGAGTGCATCCCATTAGTACACCTGGCTAGGTGATCCTTGCTGTCTTCTCCAGTTCATTTCCTTAACTCTCCCTTTTTTTTACTTGACAGCTGCTCTATGATTGAAGTTCAAGGTGAGCTTTACTTCCCACCCATTGATGGCCTGGGTTTCCCAAGGGGATTTCTCCTGACCATGGAAGCCAGTCTCTGGATTTCCACCAGCTGAAGGCATTTCTTGCTTCCTTCCTCTCTGGAAACAAAGAAACAGGGCTGTGTTTATATTTATATATTTCTATATCTATATTTATATTATCTATATTTACATTGTCTATATTTATAGTTATGTCTATCTATATCTATATTTAACTGAAGAACTTATGCATCTACTATGCTCCCTGATTGCACCTTTAACCATTACATGGACATAAATCATGACATTCCACAAGCATAAAATACAAGGGACTGCAGTTAATGGGGATATAAAAAGAGTTGTGGTTTTGTTCATCCATTTGACAAAGATCAGATCATGTCACATGGAGAAGCAGAAATCTGGACTGACAAATAAATCTCTTACAAGACAGATAACACAACATGTGCATAATAATACAGCATGTGCACCCACACTGGTCTCTCCAGCCTGGGTCTGCCCTGCTTTGTTTTTGACTTGATCTGAGAAAACTCAAAATTTCTCAGGATTTTTCTGCCTCGTGGCTCTGTGGGAACCATACAGTGTGGAGGTGTTTGTGTAGCCTTGGGCTCTACGTTGAGCAGATGGGTTTTTTTCCACACAGAGAACATTTTTGATCAGTTTAATGAGTTATGGGTATAGATAAGCTGCATTGATCCCAGATTTAGACACAGCTTCTTCGCAGATATTTTAGTATAAAAAGACATTTTCTTGGAAAAAAAATGTGACCATTTCACTAAAGATGTTTCAATTTCTGGTTCTTCTCAGTTGCCTGGGTAAGCTGCAATTTATTTGAGCTGGGAAAGGGTGAAGCTCTCAGCTTCTAAGTGGTGCAGATTAGAGCATATCAATTTTCTCTGCAGTTTCTGTGCTAAGGCAAAACCTAATGTTGAAGAGTTTTCCTCTATTGTGGGAGCATTATCTCCATAAGAAAGATTTGGGAATTCTCTGAGGGAGCAAAAACCCAAAAGAAAGAGGATGTAGGTTGGTGCATAAAGGTGGGGTTGGAGTGTGGGAAATGAGTCACTTTATACAAGAGCTTTGTATTTTGAAGCCTGATTATGAGTTTTTTTCACTCATGGAGGATGAAAAATTCACTCCAGGATGGAGAGTGACCACAGTGTCACCACGTGCAAGCCTCAACCACTCCATCTTCCAGACCTGGCTGGCTGTGGGGACTATTACTCTTTAGGAATCTACACAACAATCTGCTCTGCTTCCTTTTTTGTGTTAGGGACAATCTCTGGGACCCCCCTGAGAGATGCTTTTCAGAAAGATGTGCTGGCAGGGTGAGTGATTGGAGGCCACAAAGCCCAACCCAACAGCTGGAAGTGGCAGGTAATGCTGGAGTCTTACACTTGGAAGAAAGCCTTAAATTAAAAGACAACAAAAAACAAACAAACAAACAAAAACAGTGAGAAAATAACTAGTTTCCACTGTCCAAAGCCATACACACTGTATCTACAGAGGGATGTGAAATATGTTGTTGTTTGATCCAGGTATCACTTCAGATTTCCTACCCCAACGACCCAGGGTACTACACCCACATTTGTGGTGGAACCCTTATCAGCAGCAAATGGGTCATGACTGCAGCTCACTGCCTCAGTGTGTGAGTAGGATAAAATCTGTTAAAACTCTTGTTCTGCTCCTCATTCTTGCTGCAGATGGGAGCCAGACCCTTTTCCTCCTCAGAGCTCCCCACTGGTGTGTTGCACAGCTGGGACATCTCCCTGCTCACTTAATCAGGGGAGATGGAAAACTCTGCTGGCTTCAGCCTTGATTTTACATATTAATCGCTGACTTCCTGGGAGTGGAAATCAAGCTGATTGCTGATTTGCATAAGAGGAGGTACATTTGCATCCTAAGAAACCTGCACAGAGATGGGAAGATGGAAAGATGGAACAAAAGTGGTGTTTGTTTGCTCGCAGGCCGTGCTGAACAGCGTGTCAATGCCATGGGATACCAGCAAACCAACACTCCCCTTTAATTGCTCCTGCCTTCAGAGATTGTACTTAAAATAAAGTGTAACCAGCTGGTCCTTCACACTCTGTTCCAGAAAGGTGCAGAAATGGAAAATGAGCCTTCTTGTTCAAGACCAAGCTTAGCCCTTCAGTAGCTGATGCTGCACCTTCAGTTTCTTCCCCAGCAAACTGCAGGCAGCATGTGCCTGATTCATAAGACCACTTAGAAACAAAATTTAGGTTAGAAAAGTCCTCTAAACCCATTGAGTCCAGCTATTAACCCAGTACTGCCAAGCCCACCCCTAAACCCTGAACCCAAGTGCCATATCCATACATCTTTTAAACACCTCCAGGGACTGTGACTCCACCACTGCCCTGGACAGCCTGTTCCAAGGCCTGACCATCCTTTCAGTGAAGAAATTTTTCCCAATGTCCATTGGCCATTTCCTCTCATTCTGTACTTGTTACCTGGGAGAAGAGACCACCTCCCACCTTGCTAGAACCCTCTTTTCAGGTAGTTGCAGAGAGCAACAAGGTCCCCTCTGAACCTCCTTTTCTACAGACTAAACACACCCAGCTCCCTCAGCTGCTAATTCACCAGCTTCCTTGCCCTTCTCCAGACTCACTCACAGCAAATTTGTCTACAGGGCATTGAAAATCTTTTGGTGGAAGGTGCTTTGGAAATGACAAAACTGGGTGGAAGGTCTGGGTTATGCAGGAATTACACTCCAAAGCACCCAGTGGGGAGTAGATTTTGCACCAATTACTCTGTGATTCCTTTCCAGGCCCCCAGGAGCATCCTACCAGGTGGCTCTGGGTGAGCACAACCTCCTGGAGGTAGATGGCACCAAGTACCACGTTGGTGTGGATGCAATCTTCATCCATGAGGGCTGAAATCCCAATGACATTGCCAATGGGTAATTATTTTTACTGTCAGACAGTTGAACAATACTGAGCATCCTCTCTCACCAGCATTTATATGTATGTTCAGTCCAACTCCCAGTGAGGCTGGATTTGTGGGAAGCACTGGAAGATGCTGCAAAGGAGATTTTCCAAATGGCTTCCTCTCTTGGAGGTGTTCCATGGTGTCCATGTGGATGATCTCAGTCCTGTTTTACCCAAGATAGGGAAAAGATGGGCCTGTTTTCCCCAATTTGGGAAAAAAACCAAAAACAAACAAACAAATAAACAAACAACCAGATCCAGGATGTGCAAAAGATTCAGGGGCTTGCCTGCAGTCCCTGTGTGCATCTGATGAAGGAAAGCCAACAGGAAAATGCTGAAGGACTGTCTCATACCCCCCTCAGAGACATGCCTGTCCACCCAGGGTCCACCAAAATTCACCCCAAACCTTTAGGAGGCTTTTGGGGAGTGTTATCCCTCTATCTGTCTGTACCATGGCTTTTTCTCTCTTAATTGCTCTTATTTTCCTGTCACCTGTGATAGCTATAAAAAATAATTAATTATATTTGCAAGGTGTTTCCCTATCATCACACAGAGGCTGGAGCCTTGTGTGAGTGGTGAAACGGGAGTGAGGATGTGTGATCCATGCCTCATCCAGGATTTTCAGTGAGGAATCTTTCACCTGTGCCCTGTTTCAGCTCTGACATTGCCCTGCTGCACCTGGAATCTCCTGGCAGTGCCAAAGGATTTGTTGAGCTGGGAACTCTTCCACCCAAGGGAGAAATTTTGCCCAATGACTATCCCTGCTATATTACTGGCTGGGGAGCGGTCAGTGGTGAGTAAGGGGGAAGGAAGAGTGGCCAGGGGGACCACCATGAGGATAAAGCTTCTTTCCTCAGCCCCTGGAGTGCTGGGACAAGATGTCACCCTTTCTTGTGTCCCCTCTCCTGCCAGCACGGACAGGCTGCAGGAGGTGATGCTGCCATGGGTGGACCAGATCTGCTCCCAGGAGGACTGGTGGGGATCCCAGGCAAAGGACACCATGCTCTGTGCAGGTGGAGATGGTGTGAGGGCAGGATGCAGTGTAAGAGCTCTTACAATCTGAGGGGTTTCAAACTGCCCTCTTTCTTTTTTCTCTCTCACCTTGCTCCGCCTCAAGTTCTGGTTTTGCCATTTCTCCACCTGCAACTGTTCTCATGCAAATCCTGGCCCCTTTGCTGCTTTCTGCTGAATATCTTCTGAACCAGGCCTTCTCCACATTCCTGCAGAGATTAGTGAGCAGAGAAAAACCTCCAGATCCTCAGGGTGCACCTCTCCCCTCTGATTTTGGAGCTGTCTCTCAGCAGCATGCCCCAAGGACCAGGTCCTGGGGACAAGGGTGAAACTTTGGCAGTCGCCTCTGACCCCAAGGGTGAAGCTACAAGGAAATTTGTCCACTCTCCCACTGCTGCTGTGTTGTTGTACCCTGAGCCAGGCATTGCTGCCTCCTGCTTATCACCCTTCTCCTTCCCACCCACCCTGTTTACAGCTGAGGTTGCTGCAAGTTTGGGCTTTGCCCAACAGCTCCCTCTGGCCCAGCTTAGGTGGGAATAGAAGATCTTGTGAGATTCCCATTATCCCAGAGGATCCAGGTGGCCTCAGCATCAAGGCAGGGAGGTTTGGCATGTGGAGTCAAGAAATACTTATTATGCCTTCCTGTATTCCCTTCACTGCAAAGCTGGCTTCTAATAAAGCAGCCAAGCAGAGCCCCTAAAAATTGTGGAAAAATACATGTGTGATTATGTAAATACAGAAATATAATATAGAAACATATAGAAATAAAGCAGGTTATACAATTATAGTACAGTTATAGGTATGGGATAATGATAGGTCTGTAGATATTTAGTGTATTTTTTGTGTGTGTGTGGTTTAATTATGTCACAACGTTGTAACAGAAGTTGTCAGCTCAGGAAAAGTCTTTATCTTTTTGCATATTTTAAGTCTCCAGTGTTCCTTAATCCTTTCCAGTCATTGCTCAGATAATTTGGCTGAATATTTCCTTTCCTTCCTCCAGTCCAGGGGGACTCTGGGGGCCCTCTCAACTGCTACAGGGATGATCACTGGGAAGTCCACGGGACTGTGAGTTTTGGGTTGGTTCCCTACTGTAACACCTACCAGAAGGCACAGTCTTCATGTGTGTCAGCCTATGTGGAATGGATCTACAGCCTAAGTTCCTTCATGCCTGTGCATCTCCCCTGAAAGCAAGGGGTTGGCCAGAGGAATTTTTCATTAATTTTTAATTCAGAGTAGTTTTTTGTTTTTGTTTTTTTTTTTTTTTT
>WEIU01006289.1:467277-487629 GCA_013389925.1 Aegithalos caudatus | reverse complement strand
TTTGTTTTGTTTTGTTTTGTTTTGTTTATTAAACCATTAGGAGTGGAACAGGGAGATCCAGGGAGGTCTAAAATCAGGATATTTGATGCTACTTTTGGTGTAGTCAAACAATCGTAAGGAGGCAGCTGCAGCCTCAGAGCTGAAGTGCTCTGCTGAGGGCCACAGACAAAATTCAAGCCAGGCAGGAGCTGGGCTCTGTGTCCAAAAAATTATCATCACCATTCACCCAGACAAAACCTTGCTGCAGGAAAACAGGGGAGGAATTAGCTGGATGGGAAATGCAGCAAACATAAAGCATCTCTAAAAGTGCAAAATCCTGCAGTGCTGCTCTATCCACCCTCAGCTTTACATTTGGGAATGAACAACGAGACCTTTTCTCTGTAAATAATGCCTGGCAAAAGAACCAGCCTTTCCCCAGGCACAGGGGATGGTTTTGTGGAAAAGCCTCTGTAAATTGTGGGCTCTGCTGACAAGAAAGGTGAGGAGAGATATTTTAAATCAGTGTGGGTTAGAGGGATGCCAGTGCCGTCCATAAACCTTTTTGGGTGGGAATAGGTTGATAGAGCAGTCCCCTGGCTCAGCTGGGAACAAGCCCTTCTTCAGACCATTCCCTGGGATGGAGACATGCCTTATGCTGCCTCTCTGCTGAATTAATCTGTTTTTTTGCTTTCCAGACTATGGAGAATAATGGAGGCTTCTAGAGATGGATCACTTGGTGCATGAATATATGAGATAAAATTAAGTACCTGTGCTCTTTAACTCTCCTCTCATCCCTTTTGCACCTCTCTGTGTTATTTAACAGCAAGATGTGGCTAATATTGGTGTAATAAAGTCTCAGTGAGTGCAGCCAGTGAGGTGTTGGTATGTTTGCTCTGCCTTAGGGTCCAACCCCATCAGCAGGGAAGGAGGCTCAGGGAATGCCCCAGTCTGTGGCAGTGCCCTTAACCTGGGGCTGAGAAAGGCTGTCATTTTGGCACCAAACCTGCAGAAAATGGTCATGATGGATTTTTCTCATTGAGGGGATCCTCAGGAATAACCCCACCAGAAGCAGAGGTGATCAGCTTGGTGCTGCCAGGTCAGTGGGAGCAGAGCAATGTGTGATGCTGCTGGGCACCAGTATGAATGCTCCTATCCTGATCTATCCTCACTGCAGCCAGCAGAGATTTTGCTTGCAGAACTGGGTTCTCTTCATATTCCCAAACAAACAGTTTCAACCACAGAGATGCTCCTAGAGAGAGCATTTGCCTCAAGTGTGTTAGCAAACTCAACCCATAGAAAGCACAATCCATCCAGCTTGTTCTTAAATTCACTCTGTACAGGATGATTTTTAAGACAGAGAATATAGAAATGGCACTTCTGGTGCTTGCTTTTCTAGGCAGGAAGCAATAAATTCCATGTAAAACAATCCTCTGTGCTGTTAGGTGTGCAGGTGCCCTTATTCAGTCAGCTGGGCAAGCCTGTCTGCAGTGAATATTTCCAAATATTGTCCATTCCCTATTAGACATACAGCAAAGCTGGTAAAGGGAGGGAAGGGGGGAGATGGAGGAAAAGATGTATGTGAACAATAAAGGAGATTTGTCTTTTGGTGATCTGCAAAACCATCCCTTCTGCATCCCTGGAAGAGTTCAAGGCCAGGTTGGATGGGGCTTGGAGCAACCTGAGATAGAGGAAGGTGTCCCTGCACATAGCAGGGAGGGTGGAACAAGGTGACCTTTAATGTGTCTTCCAACCCAAATCATTTTATTATTCTATAAGCTACAAAACCATCCTCTTGGAAAGCACAGGGAATCCCACAACCTCCTCTCCCTCCCTTTTGCTATGTGTGAGATGCATATTGATGGATGAAGGATTTCGATTTATCCCTTTAATACTTTGTAAACCACCTATATCCCATCTCTCCTAAAACCTGCACACACCTGGGGCACAGCACTATTTTAGCAAAACCCTCTCTCTCTTAGGGGAATGCACAATTCTCCTCTCCAGAAGCCACTAGAGGGCATTGGCCAACCAAGGGAATGTCCCACACGGTTATCGCCGACTGCTAAAGGAGTTTTGTTGCCAAGACTGATAAAGTGACGTGTCTCAGCCTTGCACTCTGCCCCCCGTATTTGCTTGTAGACCCACAGATAAGCAATGCCACACAGGAGCTGCTTTTCACCTCTGTTTCCCAGAGCTCTGCACTGCAAACAGTTAAAGCTTCCTTATTATGAGATAGAGGAATGAAACCAGGGGTGTTTTCTGTAAGGCTTGTGAAGGAGCAGAGTCCTGGCTGTATTCTTGGCTCTCAACTTTATTATGCTGCACTTTGGCAGTTCTCCTCTTCTGACAAATTAAAAACCCCTGAATCTCAGTTTTTCTACCCCTTTAAAGTCCTGAATGGTTCTTGCTCCTCTTAAGACAGAATGTGTGATTTCTGCTGCTACGTCATAGAATCCCAAAATGGTTTGGGTTGGAAGGGATCTTAAAGTTATCATCTAATTCCAGCCCCCCTGCCATGGACAGGAACACTTCTGAAAGAGCCTGGGTGTGCTCTTCCCAGGAATGTCCACTCTAAGAACACTCAGCACCCATCTGTCAGGAGCTCACTGGCACCTGAGATCTGGCCTGACTGTTTTCAAGTTTCTCCTTCGAGTTGCAGAGGGAATTAAAAAAGACACAAGATCAAAGGCTTTGAGAAATGACAGCTTACAAAGGGAACCTCTCAAACTACTTCCAAAAAATTACTCAGATGCTGAGAAGTGAAGTATTATTGCACCTGATGCTTGGGCTGGGTGTCTAACCCTGTGTGCTTGGTGTAAGGGGGATTTGGGGATGTCCTAGGGGGTCCCAATTTTCCATCAGCCTCCATCCCTGGCCAGGGCTGAGCAGAGCTGGGAATCACTGGGGATGTTGCTGCTACTGAGACCAGGAATTTAGTGAGTGTGCACGTGCCTTGCCACAACCCAAAACACCACAGCCACCCCCTGTTTGTTCCCTGATGTGACAGCGGGGACAGGCTGTCCCTGCTTCTGCCCACACTTGTGCAACTTCCCCTGTGGTCTCCACAGGGCATCAGGTGCCTGAAACCTCTGGTCACAAGCTGCCCTGAAATCCAGGCTGGACACTGCTCCTTTAAATCCTTCCTCCACATAAGCAACTCCTGGATCTGTTCCTACAACTGCCAGGAGGAGAAACCTCGGGCTCTACCCACAGGAGCAGGAGAATCAGGTGCTGGAGACATCCAGCTCTAATTCAGGGTCATTATCACATCCCCAGTGCCAAGAGCAGAGTTTTCTTTCTGCCTTTTGCTGACAGGAACAGCTTGTGCTGCTCAGCCATGATTTATTGTGTAGGATAAGAGGGAGGCAGGAGCTGGCAGCACATGGGCAGGGCATGTGTGCCTCTCCTGTGCCTCCTTTCCCTCTCACTATCCATGTGCTTGGCTAGAGCTGCGTGTTCCTCAGCACTGCTGGGCCAAACTCTGATCCCAGGAGGCCACCTTGGAAAGCCTGTGGAAAATGCAGGGCTCCACAGGATTTACTGTGTGGAGATGATAGGTTTAACAGCAATATAATATCCAGTTGTACTGGGAAAACAGAGCTGGGCACAGTGTTACAATGCTTATAGGGAATGTTCACATCCTTTTCTCCAAAACTGAGTGGTAAGGGTGCAGCTGAACCAGGGGATTAGCTGGATTTTGGAAATCTGGTGCTGTCCACGTGTTTATGGAGAGCAGAAAAAGGAGACAACTGTGGCCACAGGAGAATTAACTCCTGTGGGGCTGGCTCTACCAGGTGTAGGGTGCTGTGGTCAGGTGTAAGGCTGGCTGCAACACTTTTTGGGAGGTGACACTGCAGATGCTGTGAAATAGGGGATGCACAGATCAAATATAGGGCTCCGTGCCATTAGAAATGTCTGAGAACAGCCCATCCCATCCCATCCCATCCCATCCCATCCCATCCCATCCCATCCCACCTTCTGTGTCAAAGGGGCACAGCTCTCCTGAGGTCCCACCACCCCCATGGGGATGTCCTCATACCCTTGAGCACCTCAGGTGGCCCAAAACACAACAGAGCTGGGGAGCCTTAAAGTCACACAGAGCTAAGCTCAACAATAGGGCCCTCAGCCACACCATGGCTGCAAAAAATATTCTGGCTACAGTCATCTCCTCATCCAAATACTACCCTGGCAGGATTTTATCAGAACCCCCAAAATCTTTGCTGTTGAAATTGTACCACTCCTTCCATTCTTCAATACACTCAATCAATTCTTGCTCACTTGCAGGCAAATCAATTCTTGCTCACTTGGATATTTGGGAGAGTGGCTACAAGGGACTCTGTTGCGTCCTGACAGCCATTCAGCCTTAATTACCAGAGAGAGCTTTGGGATGCTTTGACTATGGAAAGCACTTAGGTACCATTAAGTTTCCATCTCTGTTTACTCCAAAGTAGTAGCCAAGTATTTCTTTCCAGGGAAATGTTCTAGATAATAGTTTCCTTTGCAGAGGATCTCAGGGGAGCAGGTTTATTTTGGAGGGAGATCCTCATATGTTATTAATTCTGTAATGTTTTAGCCCAATGTGTGGCTCATGTGGTCTGCAGGGAATCTCAAGTCTTTCAGCCTTCTCAGCTGGGCTGACTAAAAGCCTCTGTGCTTGTGACAGAATATTTCAGCTCTGTGGTTGCAGATATTCCAATTTTGGTGGGTTTCATGCATCTATTGATCTAATAGAGTCAGGCATGTCCAGCACATTTTGTCCTCACTCAGCTTCCCTGGTCAAAATAGAGGCAAATCCATGGGGGGAGTGGAATATTTGCCCTCTATATATGGTTTCACCAGCTGAGGATGTGTGCGCCAGGCCAGTCAAGCCCCAGGACAGCCCCATCTTTCCTCTAAACCCCAGTGGGCCATTTAAGCCATTTTTGTTTTCTTTTACTATGATATCTTAGTGAGATGCATGGTGCATCTGGTCCCACAGAGGAGGATAAGCATTGCCCAGCAGCAATTTGGCCAGCTGAGAGGTCGGGAGAAGGAGGCAGCTGCCCAGTAGATGGCAATACTGCCATTTATTCAGCAGAAGGCTGGGAGGGGTAAAACAAACTGATGGGAGTGTGTGGATTAAGCATTCCTGAAAACTCCTAATGGTTGTAGCTGTGAAGGAGAACCATAGAATCATCTCCTGGTTTGGGTTGAAAGGGACCTTAAAGACCATCCAATTCCTACCCCCTGCCACAAGCAGGGACACCTTCACTACACCAGGCTGCTCAGACTCTTGTCCAACCTGGCCTTGGACACTTTCAGGGGATGGGGAATCCAGAACTGCTCTGGGCAGTGTCTCACCACCCTTACAGGGAAGAATTTCTTTCTGATATCTAATCCAAACCTTCCCTCTTCGAGCTGAAAGCCATTCTCCCTTTTCATTTTGAAGCCATTGTCCTGTGTCCCATCACTCCATGCTCCTGTCCCAAGTCCCTCTCCAGCTCTCCTGTAACACCTTTAGGCTCTGGAAGGGGCTCTAAGGTCTCCCTGGAGCCTTCCCTTCTCCAGGTGAGCAGCTCCAGCTCTCCCAGCCTGTCTCCTGAGAAGAGGGGCTCCAGCTCTCAGAGCTGGAAGCCTGAGGCCTGCAAGCTGCAGTTTATCACAGCTTCTCTGCCAAGAGAAGTTTACTTTTCCCTTGAAGAGTGAGGCCAGAGAAGCCCTGGAGGAGTTCCCGGGCTGGTTGGAGACGGTCCCTCTGTAAGGTGCTGCTGCTAAAGCCGTGCTAAAGCAGCTTTTACAGAGCTGCGCCTTGCAAGGGGTTAAACCAGCTGCAGCCCACAACTTTCCCCGTCCTTGGCAGCGCTGAAAGCAGCCGGCTGTGCGCACACAGACCTGTCCCAGCCCGGTGACACCCAGCTGGTGACACTCCCGCCCCATTTGGCACCAGGCTGTGCTGCTCCTTCCCATCCCTGGCAACGAGTGATTCACTGACCCCAGATGAGAAACCCGTCCGTGCACTCCCCGCTTTGCTCAGGGCTTCACCACCCTCTTTGTTTCCATTCATTTTCCTTTTCTTCCCTCGCACACAGCCAGCCCGCCCGCCCTGCTCGCAGCACAGCGTTACTCATCGCCGGCTTTGGTTTGGTCCCGAGGTGCCAGCACGGCTCGGGATGTTCTCCTCCGGACTGGACGCGTTCCGTCCCCGGGCGGCGGGGCTGCCTCCGGAAGGGGATGAGTCACTCGGCACCCGGGGCCGCCGGGGACGGGAACAGCCTGTGACGCCAGGCTCGGTGACTCCAGACCTGGCGCCGTGCGTGTGCCGAGGAGTTTTCTCGTCAGGAACAGCTATAAAATGACGGAGAGGATGGACTTTAACTCCGTCAGAGGAAAAAAAAAAAAAAAAAAAAAAAAAAAAAAAAAAAAAAAAAAAAAAAAGGGCAAACATCGCAGGAGCTGCAGGGCAAGGTGAGGGCAGAGGTACAGGCTCTGCAGCACTGAGGGCTTCCACAGGGTCTTGTGCTTGCCTTGGGGGCAGGAAATTTGGGGGAGAATGTTTCTTTGTAGCTTGTGTCTGGCTGATCGAAGGAAAAGGGCAGGTTTGTAAAGCGTGTCTGAGCAGCGTGACATAGAGTGGGTAAGGGCGTCTTGGATCCTCTGCAGAAGCAATAAAAGTACCCCGGGTGATGCATCCCTGGGGCTTCCAGACCCGTGTCACTGCAATAGGCACTTCCTCTGCCCGTCCAAGAGTATTTTCCATGGAATTCAGCAGAAGTTTGTCAGAGCTGAGGCTTTAATTCAGACCTGGAGGTCAGCTTGGCTTTCCCAGGGAAAGGGCACTGCAGAATCACCAATTATAGGCATGTTGTCATTTGAGTTTTAGTCTGTCACTGGTATGGGATGGGAAGAAAAGCCCGAGGTCCTGCACCTGGGTCAGAGCAATCCCAAACACAAACATGGGTTTGGTGGAGAAGGATCAAGAGCAGCCCAGGGGGTGTTGATTGATGAAAGGCTGGATGCAATCTGGCAATGGGCACTGGCAGCCCAGGAAGCCTCAACCGCATTCTGGGCTGCATCCAAAACTGCGTGCCTAAAGGAGCTGGAGAGGGACTTTGGACAAGGGCACAGAGTGATAGGACAGGGAAGCTGGCTTTAAACTGACAGAGGGCAAGTTTACATTAGATATTGGGAGGAAATTAATTACCCTCAGGGTGGTGAGGCCCTGGCACAGGTTTCCCAGAGAATATGTGGAGCCCCATCCCCTGAAAGTGTTCAAAGCCATGCTGGATGAGGCTTAGAACAATGTGGTGAAGTGAAAGGCATTGGGAGAGAGATTGAACTAGGTAGTCTGTAACACAACCCCTTCCAACCCAAAGCATTCTAGGATTCTGTAATTCCCTGTGGGGATGCCCAATGCCAGAGGCTGGTTGATGGGATGCAGCACCTTGGGGCTGTTTCAGGACTGTCCCCTGCGGGTGATGGGTCCCCTGGTGATGATGTCTTGTGCCAGGGCATGACACAAAATCATCACCATGAGCCAAAAACCCGCCAGTGCTGCAGCTGAAGCTGTATGTTGGGGACTATTCCTCTCCCAGTCAGAAAATAGTTAATGTAAGAGGGAATTACAGACATATACCCCATAAAAGAAAAAACCAAACCCACAACCAAACACATCCCTCTGGATGGGTAAACAGGCCGAGCTTCACTGCGTGGTGCAGAGCCTCCATGGCTGAGTCTCTTTTCAGTATTTCTGCTTTTACAGCTCAGCAAATAATTTGCAACGAATAGTTTATTCAATTAATTGAGCTTCTCTGCTCTGGGGGCAGATGGCAACCTTTAAAAATGGATTCCCAATGGAAAACTAGACAATGGCATTCTTTGGCCAATTTCCCTTGCTTTCAGGTCAATGGCAGTGGTTATGATTTATGCCTGTGCTGACAGCCACAGACCCATGGGAGAGGTGTGCTTTTCCCCATCTAGATTCCTGGGATTTATTCATCTTTTTTTCCTTTTTACCATGGGCTGCTTCACATGCTACTCTCTTCTTTCCGTGCTGTTGCCATGACCAAGAGTACTTCTTCTGCTTTTCCCTGGGGGCACAGGACCATGGTGATGCTTCTGTCCAGCTGCATCCTTCCAGGTCCCAGGGGGGTCATGGGGCAATGAGAAATGGTTTGTAACCCATGAGGGAAACTGGTTTCCAGGGTTTCCCAAGATTTCTCCTTGGTGATGTGGATACTGCCATGACTGTTGTCTATTCCATCATCCCTTAGAGACAAGCAGCCACCATCCACAAACCCAAAATGTTTGGGAAAACCACATCCCATGCACTGATTTTTACTTTATTTAGGGAAAAGAGAAAAGGTTATTTGTGTCACACAAAGGGCATTAGTGAAGACACTGCCATATTCAAACAAAATTCTTTTATTGAAAGTGTAATGGAAATTTCTTCATATTGCTTTGATGAAATGAGAGACAGCAGCTGTAGACAAATATGCTTTTTTTATAAACAAATGCAAATGGATAAGGTAAAAATAAAGCATTTTTTTAACTTGTACCTTTAAGCAACATAATCACAATATATACACAAAGAAAGCTAAAATAAAGCTATGTTGAAACCAAAGTGTTTCAACCAATACATTAGATAATTACAGATTGTGTCAATAAATACCCAGTTTTTAAACTGCTTAACAGGCAACTTTTTACACAGATACCGAGAAGAAAAAAAAATTATATATTTACAATTCAGTGCCCTGGGGGAAAAAAAAAAAAAAAAAAAAAAAAAAAAAAGAGAAAAAAATCTTTTTTCTTCTTTTTTGGCACCAACACAAATAAAAAGAATAAATTATTGAAAAAAAAAAATCCACAAAGGCAGGAGTCAATCCCAATCATTATTAAAAAAAAAAGTGTGTCTATATATATATAAAATATAGGCATATATTTTATACATATATATGCAGAGAAACCTAGGAATGTTACAAAATATATTAGTGCCAATAAATACAGAATGCTACCAGACTTTCAGCTGTCAGTATTTTTGATGCAGTCTGAAGGATCTACCACCTAGGAGATAACTGAAAAGGGGGGGATTTTTCAGTCTAAACAAACGACGACGACAATGAAAAATAATAATAAAAATAACAATAACAATAATAATAACAATAGATATATCCAGGAAATCCTCCATCTGCCAGTAGTATTCCTACAGTCGCCCTCCTGCACTGGGGGCGATGCCTTGCGGGAGGAAGCGGCGGCGAGCGCGGGCTCAGGACCCTGGGGGGGTCAGCTCCACTTCCAAGTTGACTGGCTCAATACCAGAGAAGATGTCCAATTAAATAGCAATAATAAGGATTTAAAAAAACCCCAAGCATCCCACGTTTCGTACGCCAGAAGTTTCCTAAGTTGCCGGCAGGTTTGCAGTGAGGCACCTGTCAATGAGCAGGTATCCAAGAGCACCATCCCTGTGGTCGGGGATAGAAACAGTTCAGCCAATAGAAAAATCCTCAAATCCATATTTCGGGGTTGTTTCCCTTATCTGTGTGTCTCTGCACCTCCAGAAGTTCCCTCCAGCTCTTCCCAGAGCAGTGGGGCTGGGATACCAGAGCTGTCTCCTCCTCCTGTGCTGCTAATGCCAGGAATCACTCCCATCACCAAATTTTCCAAGAGGGATTTTAAAGCCGGTAGGTTTTAAATCCATTTTGCTTTTTCCATACCACTGGTGTAGGCACTTAGTGTATCACTGATGCACAGTTTTTTTTGTCCAGTAACATCTCGTGGCCAAACAGTGTCATGCTCTCAGACTGACTTAAACAGCAAAAGGCCAAGGCAGCCTCCAGTATCCTTCCTAAACACAAAGATTTATCCCATTTTAAAAACCAAAAGCCTTCAGTCTTTCAGCTTGGTCTTCAGGTCTTCAAAAACTGTACTCACAGGATAAATAACCCAATGAACTTCATATCCAACTGTTTTGCTTGAATTATTCGATTCATCTATATAAAAATATAGTACAATCAGTGTGATCCACTGGATTTTGGAGCTGCGACATCCTCTGGTGCTGGGGAGTCCCAAGGAGCACTTGCTAGGAGCTTGAGCACAGTTGCTGTTTTGGCTTTGCTCTCCCAAAGCCCCCACAAGGGCTGCCAAAGTCCTTATGGTTACACCTCCCCATGGCTGCTGATAGTTCCTCTGCATACTCAGGCACCATAACTGATGGGGAAAGATCTCATGGCCAAATCCTCAGGAAATTAAATAAATTATAAAATAATTTACAAAAAGGGGTTGGGTTTTGTTTCGAGCCAGTATTAATGTTACTTCTTAAATAGTTGAAGTTTGCTTGCTTTGCTCTCCACAGTGATCTTATGGAGCCCAGACACCATTCCCATGTCTACGACAAGGCTGGGAGAAACCAAGGGATGTTGCATAAACTCTTCCCTCGTCCCACCCCTCCCACACCACTTCTGTTCAGCGTTTTTAGAAATGTGTAGTGAAGACCAAACAGCCAACATCATTCAGACTCAAAAACCAGGGTCATCTTCTTGAAGACCTTATTGCCCTTCCAGGTCATCGACAAACCACAGTGCTATTCACGTACTACAGGTAGAAAATAAATAAATACAGATATATTATGCAAAAAAATATGATTGTACACATAATACATCTGAGGTATTACCAATTTAAATAAGGTTTCATGCTAGTTCAAGCTTCAGTGGCTAGTTAAATTCTGGAATCTGCAATAAATAGGTGAAGAATGATTATGTATATAGTGTATGGATCTCTTCTGTAAACCTCATCAGATTTAAACGTAAGAGTGTGTTGGGCCGACTCTTACGCAAACCACAAATTTTCACAATAAATACAGCTTCAAAAAGTTGCCTTAAAAAGTTCCTGCAACACTGAAACGTTTCTAGAAGGGGCTGTATGGACGACTGGCAACATTAGCAAGGAGTATTTCTCAACAGGTCTTTTCGTATAAAACACAAGGAAATTCTCATGTGAAAGTCTTTCTCCCTCCCTCCCTTCCCCACCCCATCACGAAAGTTTAGAAATTTTTGCACAAACAGCAAGAGAACTGATTGTAGCTGCAGTATGTCAAAAGGTCCACGTTCTATAAAGACCAAAAATAGTTAATTTGCTTAGAAAGTCTTCTGCTGTTGCTGTTTTTCCTTCCTTATATTTGAGTAGCACGCCATCCTGTCAGTGAAAGTTTGCCTGTCCAACTGTTCCTGTTTTCCTTTCAGCATCAGTCCTTGCCCAAGCCACATGGGTGTTTCACACTTTCACTGTCTCCATCAGCGATGACTTGATGGCATCCTCCAAAAGCTGATTGTCTGTGAAAGGGGCTGGGGTTTCAGGGACAGATTCAGACAAACCAATGAGGGACTCCAAGAAACAGGAGCCCTGATCTCCGGCTTGCGGGAAGCCAGGGAAATTAGGCAACTGAAACTGTAACGCTGAGAAATTATCCAGGTTCTCATACTCCTTTAAGGAGTTGTAAAGGGGTCCCAAGTTATAGTCCGAGAAGGACTGGAAGAAATCCAAGGAATCGGAGGAAAGGCTGAGGTCGGCGTAGCTCTTGGAGCAGGGCTCAGTGGAGGATGAGGCGCAGCAGGACAGCCCATCGCACCTGACGTGGGCTGCATCCTCCAGCAAACCCCCGCTGTCCTGGTTGGCATTCTCATCCAGGCACTCTGAGAGGTGGGACAAGTGGCCAGGGACAGGCTTGGCCTCGCTGCCGTGGTCCTCGATGAAGAAGTCGGAGGGGTGGAAGCAGCTGAGGTCATCCTGGCCACGCCCGCTCTCCTCCTCGGCATCCGAGTCGTTGAAGTGCAGGATGCGCGCCAAGCCATCGTCGTCCACGTCCGACTGGGATTTGTCGGAGGGGAGGCTCTCGTAGGGCTCCTCCAGGTCCTCGCTGGGGTGGGAGGAGATGGAGGAGTCTGTCATGTCGCTGCTGCAGCTGTTCTCCCCCAGGGCCTCCAGCTCGGGGCTGAACTGGAACGCAGGTGCCAGCGGCACTGCACGCTCTTCCAGAGAGCCCTTCCCTGCCATGCATCCCAGCGGTGCCAGCCGCTCCCGGAATGGGGGCTCAGCCTCTGCCGCCTTCTCGCTGCTCTGCTGCTGCTTCTCCAGCTCCAGCTTCATGATGGTGTGGATGAAATGTGTCTGCACGCGGGCCTGGTTGAACTCGATCCTGCCCTCGGTGTTGCCGCAGCCATCCTTGGTGCAGCCGCAGGGGAAGGAGGTGTGATCCATCTGGCACAGGGGAAAGCAGAGGGAGAGATTAAGATTGAACCCGGTGGTGCAAAACCAAAACTGACTTGTCTGCCCTGAGAAACAAAGTAACAGCTGAGAGAAACTGTTAAAGCAAGAAAAAAAAAAAAAAAAAAAGACACCCTGCTCTTTCGAGGAGGTGTCCTAAAAAATTGGATTTCAGTACAAGTGAAGAAAATTAAAAGATTCAGAAAAAAAAAAAGTTAAATATAATGGGCCAAAAGGAGACATAAGAGGGCAAAAATGAGTTTTTTCTTTATTGCTATTTAATGATCTCACTATCTGATCTGCATCAGCCACTAGAGGGGGGCTGTGACACACACATGGAGCACCCATGTGCACCCACCCCCGCCACCCCCAGCCTCCAAGCACGGCACCGTGGGAGTGAGTGGCGCCCAGAATAGGGAATGAGGCTCCCCAAATACAGCTGGGCAGGCACCCACAAAAAATACCCTGAAAAATGTAACTCATTAACTGAATACAGAGGGATTATCCCACTGTGCAGGTGGCCTGCACAGCTCACTGTGGGCTGATGCTCAGCTGACACTCCCACGTTCGCCTGAGCGTGCTGGGATTTGTGACACACACCAAAAGAAAAAAGAATTAAAAATAAAACCTGGGGGATGGGGAGAAAGCGCAGCCTCGTGCAAGGAGCTCTTCCTTGCAGACATTCCCACGTGGCCCACCTCCAACAGGAGATCAAGCAGGTATGAGTCTTGTGGGGACGTACAGCAGGGACATCCTCACTGCAGGCTCTGGCAGGGTGGGGATGGCTGCACATGTCATTTGGGAGGAGGACACTTTGGAGCAGTGCCTGCCTTGCAGCCTGAGGGATGCTCCGAGAGCTTTCCTCACCTCCAAGTGCAGGTGGGAGCAGATGGATTTACAGACTGCCCCAACCTTGTCCAACTTACTCACACCCCCCTGCTCTAAGGCGCAGCTGGAGCCGCGGCATCCCCCCGTGCCCAGGGCTACCAGAGGGCAGTACCTGGCATTTGATGCCTGCCAAGCTGCAGCTGCAGGTCTCGGGGTCGCAGACCTCGCGGCAGTCGCAGCCGCAGTCCTCCCGGGACAGGCGGATGTTGTGCAGCTCCCGCTTCTCCTCCTTGTCGATCTTCTTCACCCCCACGGCCTTCAGCAGCGCGCGCCTCTTCTTGGCGGGGTAGGGCTGCAGGAAGAAGCCGTCCTCCAGGTCCACGTTGCTGACGTCGATGTCGTCGTCGGAGATGTCCTCGATGGTGAGCTGGTTGGCCTCTTCGGACTCCTTGGTGCCATTCATGGTTAGCTGAGGGGAAAATGTGGACAAAGCATTAGGGGTTTGTTTGGGGTTCAGAGGCATTGGAACCGCCAGCTGAGGGGAAACAAGCAAACCTCTCCCCCATGGTGGCCAACCTCAGGATCAACATCTAAGTCAGAGGCCACAGGGACCTGACACCTGACTGGGGATATGTCCTGGGGTATCAAGTGTCTAAATTAGAAATGAAAAGACTTTGGGAGATGCCAAGAAGAGTCTCAAGTGGACAGAGAGGTACTATCAAAAGAGCAAAAACGTCTTCTGTGTCTTTTCACTTTTCAAAGGTGGGGAAGTAAATGAAATCCCCACTGGAGCCTGTGTTTTTTGGAGACCCAAACTAAGGATTGACACCCCCAGGCCTCAGACGCTCTTACTACAAACTGACCAATTAACTAACGACATCCACCAGCTCCTCACCAACCCAGCCCCACACTCCTAACTCACCTTCCATTTCAACGCCTCCAACTTCTCCTCTTTTAATTTCTCTTCGAGCTTGCCCCGACGGACGTTTTCCTGCTCCTTTGAAAACTCTGCCAGGGTGAACTGCCGGGAGGAGCTGTGTTTGCTCACCATCCCCAGGGTACAGCCCCCACGGCTAGGCACGCTCGTGAAGCCCTGGCAGCGTGGGAAGTAAAACACAGTGACCCGGTCAAACTCCACATTGTTCTTCTTTAGTCGCTTGGATTTCTTCAGGATTGATGTGGCTGGAAAGGGGAGAATTTAAAAAAAAAAAAAAAAAAAAAAAGTAAAAGCACTAAGTCAGTGCTGCCATGCTGCAGATGGAATAGAAACATTAGGGACAGGCAAGACTTGCAATTATTACTCTGACAACAGGGAGACAATGGGGCAAGGCTACAATGTTGCTTGGTGGTGTTTTAGTAGCTAACACTTCAGAGCTGGGCTGAGGATGGAGAGGAAGCTAAGCCAAGCCCTGCTGCATTAGAGTCACCCATCAGATTTCACCCTACAAGGTGGCTGCTGCTTCTCCTTCCTACTTGACTTCCCCCCAGAAAATCCATTTGCTTCTTCTTCACGTGTGGCAGAGCATAACGGACAAGCAACCAGCCATCCTATACATTTCTCTAAATCCAGCCTGTCCCACACTCAGGAGTCCCATGTCTGCTCCTGGGATACTGAGGCATTGGCATTCCCAGTGCTTCATGGCTCCAGCTCTTGTGGCAGGGCAGAAAATAGCCCAAATGGCTGCTTTTTCTGGTACTTCCTTTCACCATCCACTGGGAGGAACTCTGAATCTATGGCTAATTCTCAAGAGACTCATTTGAGAGCAGCTGCAAAGATGTTAATCTTTGTGCAGGTGATCCCCGGGTAAACATGGCAATACATGACTCTGGTTTATCTTAAACTGCTGAAACATGCTACACACCACTTACAGCAGAGCCTCTCCAGAGATACCCGGCCCTGCACATCTGCACGTGCAAACACAGTCGATGGAGGGGGACTAATTAGTCAGGGCAGGTTCAGAGTCAGTGAGTTTCCACGAACGTGGCTGGCCAAGAAAGCAAAGCGAGGCACAGCTGCCTGAGTGTGGCAGGAACAAGAGCCAGCTACACCCAAATTTGTGGTGGGGAGGTATTTCTGCTCCCATTCTCTGTTGGTATATGGGTGCTTTGGTTGCTTCCATGGAAGAAAATAACCCAGAAAGGATGGGTGACTGCTGCAGAGCTGGGATCAAGGCCTGCTCTTTGGGAGGCAGAACCACAAGCAGCCTTACAGTGGGGCCCAAGGAAAAGATTGCAACAACCCAAGGGGCTTGGCTGGTTTGGTGGGCCCCAAAGGCTGTGAAAGTGCAAGACTGGACAGTTAACTGCACCCACATTTCACAGGTCTCACTTGCCAAAATATAGTGTTTCGGTTTCATGTGGAAAAAAAAAAAAAAAAGAGAAAAAAGAAGTGTTCAGCGAGCTGTGTCAGCAGCTTCTGCTCAATAGCTGGGGGTTCACACTGGGCCCTGCAGTCACTCTGATCATATCTTTGCACTGTGCGTTGCATTTTCACAATAACCTTGACTCAATCTCCTAAAACATGAGCTCTTTATCAGAAGGCAAGTTAACCACCACGATCATCTATCGGCCAAGCTGCTGCACTTTGACATTTGCTTCTCTCACCCTGCACCCCTCCTCCAAAATTGTTTTCCCATTCCTGACCCTTTTCCAATTGAGCCAGAGAATACAAAAAGTTCATTGTTTTGTCACAAAACCTGGGAAGACAAGCAAGAATGAGACTCTTTATTATTACAAGACTTCTAAAGCCTTTTCAGACCACTGCATGTTTGTGTATGTCTGCTAAGTGGACCTTAACTGCTATATACAGTGGGTGTTCAGTATAATTTACTAGGTTGAACTATTTCTCCTCCATGAAGATGTTCCTCTATTGTACTTTTTATTTTTCACTTCACACAGCAGATAAAGGGCTTTACAACACTGCCTTCTGTGTGTTTTCCTAAAAGCTCTCAAAACTTACATTGCTGAGAAAACAAAATAGCTTTTATCTGTACTAGCAGCGGAGGCAATGTCAAACGTGTCATGTTCTTTGGCAAAGTACCCAACTTACGTAGGAAACAAGTTCTGAAATGGTAATTACACTACTGGTTAATCATTTTTTAAAAAGAGCATTATGGGCCTTCACTGTCTGATTAGGTTTTGCCTGTGAAACAGCTTGACAGGGAATTGAGGGTTGGTGGGATGGTCTTGCAGCACAGGCTTGGAGGCACCCACCTGCCTCTGCACACCCATCTTTGGGTTTCTATTCCTGGAAACCTGGACTTCAGCAAAAATATTCCAAAGGAATAATAAATACTGGAAGGAAGGGCTGAGGAAGACTGCTGTGAGGAGGCTGGATGATTATAAATCAGCGTCATGACAGGTAGCTGGCACCACAGCCACTTCTACCCATAAAGGTGTGCCCCAAGGGGGTCTCTGTGTGGTGATGACCCCCCAGCACCCTACAAAAAACCCATTCAGAGGCATGGCTGATCCTGGGAAAGCCAGAGGTACTCACGGGTGAAGCTGGACATTAAGGCAGAGCTGGGCTTGGGCTCTCCATGGGAGTTCTCCTCATCAGTGTCCCAGCCTGAGGATGCTGAGGAGGAGAGCGGAGAGCAGGAGGAAGAGGAGCAGTAGGTGCTGTCATCCCCCAGCTCTTCGTACTTCCTTTTCAATACTCCGCTCATGGTGACGCCGTTTTTGTCATATAACTGGAAAAAAAAAGGAAAAAAGCAACATGAAGCCAGGGAAATCCTGGCAGTTTCTGTACCCCCAGAAAGGCTTCCCCATCAGATCTACTTGGCCATGCAGATGTGATTCCCAAAAACTGCTGCCCCTAAAACACCTCATCTTACTACATTTGCTGTGCACACCTGTGAATTTCTCTCCCCTTTTACAATGCTGCAGAAGAAACTGACTATCCCAGACAACAAACTGTCCAGAAACCAATCCAATCAACACAAATGTCATCAAACAGTAAGTATTACATTTTGCTTACTAGTTCTTTTATGTTCACTCCTCACCCAGATCGCTTTCTATGCAGTTACAGCTTTAGCGTCTTGCTAATTACAAAAATAAGCCAGTTTGCAGAAAACAATCTGTTGGCATGATTTACTTGCTAGAGCCCCCCGGGGAAACAGACTTATTAAATGAAGCACTGAAATACAAATATATCAACTGTGAAGAACAGCCCTTCTCCTCACGGTGCCTTTCATAGTCAGTCCCTCATTCAATAAGCTATTCTTGTTTAGGCTGGGTTATGTATCAAGCATAGAAGCAATTAAAAACAACGTAGCTAATTAAAAACAAAGGAGCTCTGTACTTGCCTAGATTCCTAAATTTCCTGCATGCTTTGCCCCTGCTCATCTTAATGGAAGAAAATAAAAGAAAGCCAGAAGTAACTGTGTTGCATAATTTAAACTTTGCTTTTATAAAGTTTGTGCAAATTCAGGAGACAAAGAAAAGTCCACAAAAGCTACAGGCTTGGCCTACAGTAAGTTTGGACAATGCTCTCAAGCACAGGGTGGGATTTTTGGGCTGGTCCTGTGTATAGCCAGGAGTTGGGACTTGATGATCTTTGTAGGTCTCTTCAACTTAGGATATTCTATGATTCTAATGGACATCAGCACCCACCCATCCCAACCTGGGATGCTCCTGCACTGATGATAGATCATTCTACCTTTTAGACTCTGGCAAGACCACCTCAGCTCCCCCTGCTTCTGCCAGCTTATTTGGAGCCAGTGAGCCACCCCAGAGCTGAGAGGCAGGCTGCTGCCTGAGAGGTGACTTGCTCTGACCCCATCCCACCAGGCTGTAAGGCACAACCACGGTGGGAGGGCAGGGATGCAGCCCCAGCCCAGGAACTCCTTCCAGCAAGGAGCAGAGAGGCCCAGCAATGTGGGATGCTACCAGGCACCCCATAATACACAAAAACTAAAGCTTCCCTAGAATTTGGATAATGCTAGGACAGTAGACAGCCCTGGGATGGTGACAGGGCAGGTACAGGGGTGCCAGACACCCACTCCACATCCCCTCCCACCACACAAAACTTCTCCACCGGCCAAATTAATTCATTGCAACCCAAGCACTTTCTCACCCCACTTTGCATGTCTGAAGTTAATTTAAGTCTCTGAAAAAGAAAAAAAAAAACCACCAAAAACAACCAAACCAAACAAACACTAAACCTGCCCTTCTGACAGACCTGAGGAGGCAGCACAGACACCACACCAGTTTCAGAACCTCCCCACGGTGGGATTTTCAGTGTCCCAACAGCACTGAGCAGTATCACGTTGCAGGACAGGAGCACTCACAGTTCCTTCCAAGCTCTGCACCAACCCTCCCTAATTATGTTTACCACCAGCTTACCAGGAGACAATAGTCACATAAAAGGTCAAAAAAGTCCCTGGATGAAGCACTCCCTGGCCTGGAGAAGTTAATAATTTGCTGCAAGGCACGCTTACAGGGCCAGTACATCCCCCCAGAACCTGGGGAGAAGTGATCCCTCCATCCCTCCTCCTCCTCCTCCTCAGCAGACCTGGAGCTGCAGGTGGTTTTGCCACAGAGGGGTTGTTGTTTTTTTGGCCTTAATCCAAAATACATGCAGAGAAGGTGGATTTGGCCACCCTCCAGCCCCAGCAGCACATGTCCTACCCCGACACCTGGATTAACCCCTTTCCTGCCTGCTCCATGGCAAAGCTGAGCTCGCAGGCAGCCACAAAGCAGCAAATAACAAACTTTCTATTTGTATTATTTCTCTGTATGTATGTGCCTCCTGCTCTGCCTCATGTTTGCTTTAAAAAACAACCAGGAGCAAAGAAAATCTCCAAATCCATGGGAAGGGTCCAAATCAAAGCCTGAGCTGCAGCCAGAGGTTTGCAGTCCCCACTATCCACATGGAACGGGCAAAAACTTTGCACAAAAAATCCCACGCGTGGCTTGAAAGAGCATCAGTCTCTGCTGCAGAGAGAATGCTCCAAAAGACAGTGAGGGATGCCACTACAGCCAAGGGAGGGAGGAGCCAGCTCCCTAAAATGCCTCAGGACACATGTCCAACAGCAAACACCCTCAGAGATGCAATGCTGACCACATCCAAGTCCCTTGGGAGACAACTGAGGGTGCCGGAGCAGCCGAGGTCATGCTGCTGAGACAGGGATAACACCCAGGTCTGGACCAAAGATGCTCAGGTCACCTGCCAACCCAACAGCCCATCAGGGGCTGCACCACATCCCCCCAAACCAACCTCACAGGGAAACCAAAGTGCTCCTCTCCAGCCAGAGAACCCAGCTAACACAAACACCAAGCCAGAGCCAAGGAAAGCTGAGCATAAGACAGTGCAATTCTATTTATTTATTTTTTAAATACTACCACCAGCCAGGAGGATGAAGGGAGGTGTGTGCAGCTCCCCGTCTATGAGAATGAGCCAAATGGATAGAGAAAAACCCCACTTTTGGCACACTGTCTCCTTCAAGACACCTATTGTTTTGTTAATGCAAAGGAGGTGTTGTGCAAACAGGATTCCCAGCTAATGGGAAAAAGCTGGTGAAACTGCTGCCCACCAGCCAAAATATAGTAACTTTCTCCTGTTACACCTTACCCCTCATTGCTGATTTACTGTTGTGTCGTTTTCCAAATCAAGTTTTCAAATCCTTCTCAGGAGTGACGTAGTGGAGCTGCACCCATCTCTGTCTGCTTCTACACTACCCCAAAAAATCCTCTAGATGGGCATTTTACTGTTAAAGCCAGGATGATCCTCTGCTCCCTTCCTCGCCCTGGCATGTGGGGACAGAATTCACACCAGCAATTTGGATGCTGCCTTTAGAGACATGTCACTGAGGCCACTCAGCCAAAAAAGCCCAGAGGCCCATTCAGACAAAATGAGGATATTTTAATTGCAGTAATTTTGCAAGGAACCTTAAACCCACAGCGGTGTTTTACAAGTAAGTCCCAAAAATGTCCACAGCAGCGTGGAAAAAATAAATATCTATATCTAAGTTTGCCATTGCAAATCTCTGCAGGCACCACCAAGTGCAGGATTTTACCACCTTTTCCTTCTCTCTCTCTCTCTTTTTTTTTTTTTTTTTTACATAACCTGAAATAAAATAATCCTATCTTCCTTTCAGTTGCCAAAAAAGACATTCTGTTCTTGGCTAAGACTTCTTACTCATCTATTTTACTGAAAACAGCTTTTGGAACAAGTACATAATGCAATGGATCAAACCCGCAGGAATTCCTCTCTGGCACCAGAACTCCCACTATCCTGGGAATACTTTCTAACAAATATTTAGCCCAGATGTGCATTCCTTTCTTTCTCTCTCCCTCCTTTTTTTTTTT